>JAVDPK010001617.1:173655-199234 GCA_034780415.1 Cichlasoma orientale | reverse complement strand
GCTCATCCAGGGGGGACGCAGAGGCATTCCCAGTCCAGCCGAGAGACATAATCTCTCCAGCATGTCCTGGGTCTGCCTCCCAGTAGGGCATGCCCAGAACACCTCACCCAAGAGGCACCCAGGAGGCGTGATCCTGTTGACTCGTGACCACAGGTGAGAGATGTAGATCGATCGGTAAATTGACAGCTCTGCTTTCACACCCTGCTCCCGCTTTACCACGACGGACCGGCGCAGCGTCCGCATCACTGCAACCGCAATCTGTCTGTCAAGCTCCCACTCCCATGTCCCTCATCTCCCGTGACTGAGATGTTATATAACAACAATAATAATGATAATAATAATAATAAAAAATTCTGCCCCACATGGAGGAGTTTATCTCTTGGCACTTGACAATTCAGCTGTTGTGACTGTATTTTTAGTCCTTTTGTGTGGAAAAATAATGGATTTCCTGTGAAAACGTGAAAAAATCATATTTATTTGCAGGTCATTTAGTTTGTGATTTTATTGATATTTTTATTGATATTTCACATATTTCACAAGTTCTGTAAAAATTATAGAATAAATGCAGGTTTTCTTTACAATGTGGAGTGGAATAGGGCTGAATGTGATGGCTGTTTTCTTTTTGGGGGGATTTTTGGATCCCTTTCTCAGCTGGCCAAACAGTCAGAATCATTGAAAGACCACAGTCGGTCAGTCATGTCAGAACCAGCACTATTGAGAGTCCTTCCAAGATGATCTTCTTCACCATATTCCCTCCGCTTACTACCTAATAATAACAGTGAGGATTTAGTCAGGAAGGGCATCCGACATAAAACTCTATCAAATCAAACATGCGGAGCTATCAATGTTTTAAGACAATCAACTTCATTTTTGTGAATAAGAACAAAGATTGGATGAGCACTGCTGCTGTCCACCTCATTTCAGGTTGTAGCCACAGCAAGTGCACATTAATTTGGCAGCACTGTAGTAGAACTGCAGTGCCTTCTAAACCGATAAGGGCTGATTACACTTTCATTGAGTCTGAGTTATTGAATCTTTAGTTACATGCAATTTCTGAATTAATTGGATTCAATAAGTGATTGGACTTTAAATTTGATCTAGTCAAATGCCAGCTCTGCGGTGGACAGTAAAATTTAAATATGCATGTGTTTATCTCTGTTAGTCCCATAAAAGGTTGACAGGTCATCACAGTTTCTTTTATTTTCTCTAAACAATGTGCAGTGGGACAGTCTGCACTCAATAGTGTGGGCTAACACTGTGATTTGTTGCCAGCCTTTGATTGGTTTCTTTCTCCTAATATCATTTCCTGTGCTGGGCAACTGTTCCCCTATGGCCACAAAAACAAATACAATCAACAGCCGTAAGTAGTTTATTTAAGGTACCCTACAGTATATTCACTTGTGGCAATTCTGCACACAAGGACATTAGCTTTCTTTCAAGAGAAGCTTTTGTGATGCTCTGGATGATTACATCATACAATTTAGTATCAAAGGAAGAAAAGTGCTTATCTGATTGGTCATGACTGATGCCAGACCCACAGATAATGTGTTTCTCTAAATCCAACCCAATTTCCGGTTGTACTGTTTGCCTCTGGCCTCAAAATTACCAAAAAAAAAAAAAAAAATCACTCGCCACTCCCTGTGCACCCACAGATTCACAGAAACAGCCCACAATCAGACACCGAGGAAATATGGTCCCGTTTTTAATCATCTGTTTGTGACAGCAGCTTTTCTTCACAGTTAAGCTGCACTAAAACAGGGTCACATTTTTATTCCTCCATTTTATGTAACCCTCTTCATTTCCTCCTGCTCGTTTCACTTCCTTTATCCTCCCAATACTTCACTCCAATCTGCTTCCCTCCATCTTTCTCACAGTTTTCCTCTGTCACACCTTCCCTCTTTGTTCCTTCCCTCCCTCCTCCCCTCCATCCTCACATTCTGGTTCAGTGAGGTCATGGAGGGATCTGTGTCCCTTGGCCTCTGTGAAGCAGTGTCCGGTTGGTGTAATTATGATGGATGGAGTAATTTCCAGAGGCGCCTTTCGCCAAGAGGGTTGAGCCCACCATGCTTTCTCTCAGCTTTAATGACTTTTTAATAGAGCTCACTCCCAAACCTACATCACAGTGTGCCAGTGAGAGTCACCGACAAATCACTGCTGTTAAAGCAGGTAATGGCACAGCAGGACATGGGTGGCCCAGCCTCTTTTAAAAGCAACTGCCCCCTTAGGTAGCAGCAGCTCTCTGTACGTGTGATTTGGGCTCTCTGCTACTCTCTGTTCCTGGGTCCACAATCAGTTGGTCTCCTTTAGAACAACTGACCTGAGGAGCTTAATTCATAATAAGACTTTTTTAAATTAAAAGGAAAGCAGCCTAAGTTATCACCTGGAACTTCAGCCAATGTGTTTTTTTAAGTGCTGTTCTGTACAATCCCCAGGCTAAGTAGGGATGAGATCTTCAAAAATCAATAAAGATTTATGGAGAAGAACTTTATTTAATAAAATATCGGCACTGGTACTGATGAATTCTCCTGAGCACATGTCTTTTTTTTTTCTACAAGTATATGCAAAAGAAATGAGGCTCTGGATGGCAGATTACGAGCTAGAGTGAAGATGCCTGCATCTCAGTGATGTTCACTTTCTTAGAGGTGGGCATGCAGGTTTGATTTCTGCAAATTATTCTATCATGTTTTGCTGGATTATTACCCCAGAAACTCAGACCCACACAGTATGAGTAACTTTGACACACAGCACAGATCTGCAGTAGATATCAGTAAAATTGAGCATGTTGGTTCTGAAAAAATCGATCTTGGCATTTTATAACCATTCAAGAAATCACCATCAGAAAGTTTTGTCGAAGATAATTCTGTGACTTTACCTGTAAGAAGTGAAAGTGGCACTGAAACTCAACCTTATCCCTCCATTTAGATTTCAGCCATTGTCACTGACAGTGTTTAAATACATAAAAATGCATAAATATAATGGCTTTTCATAAAATTCAGAAAATAACAGTCAAGAGTTACCAGATTACCGGGAAAGTACAGCTGAAGAGGTGTTCGGTGTGTCCTCTGGACAGAGGAAAGAAGACAAGGACATTTGATGGTGGAATGAGAAAGTTCAGGAAAATATTCAAAGGAGGAGGTTAGCAAAGAAAAAAGTGTCAGAGATGAAGAACGTACTCAGGAGTACTGTGAGGCTAGAAGTACAGCAGAGAGTGGGAAATGAAAAGAATAAGACTTGCAGTGAGCTGTATGTGAGGTTGAGCACTAAAGACGGACTAAAGGGTTTGCATCAATTGGCTAGGCAGAGAGACTGAGTTGGAAAGGAAGTGCAGCAGGTTAGCGTGAGGATAGAGATAGAAATGCACAAACGAGTGATGAGAGTGTGCTGAGAAGGTGGAAGCAGTACTTTGGGGAGCTGATGAATGAAGAAAATGAGTGAGAGAAGAGCATAGATGGAGGAAAGTTAGTGAATCAGGAGGTGCAGAGCATTAGTAAGGAGGAAGTGAGGGCAGCTACAAAGAGGATGAGCTACAAAGAGTGGAAAGGTAGCTGGTTCACACAGCCATACCTGTGGAGGTATGGAGATGTCCATGAGAGGAAGCAATGGACTTTTTGAGGACTCGAGAGACAGGGTTTAAACTCAAAAATCCTCAGCTTTATTGTTGGAAGCGCAGGAACAAAACAGGGGCTGAACGGGAGCCGGCACAACGAATTACAAAACTCACTTTAACTAGGAATAAAACATGAACAGGAGCTCGCACAGCAGGAGGGAACCAATGAGGAGGACGCAACGAGGAACAAGGGGAAACGCGGACAATGTAGAGGGATAATGAGGGAAGCGCAAGCAACTGGGTAAAAACAACACAATGCACTAAACACAACGCACACGGAACAGGGGACTAGGAAAATAAAACAGGAAGAGAAAACATGTAAACAGAACACAGACATGACACAACACTAAATACAGAACACACAAGACAAGGGACAAAGACACAGAGGGATAAAGCTGATATAATACAATGAAGCTATGGGAAAGAATTGTTGAAGCTAGGTAAAGAAGAGAGCAGTATGGCTTCATGTCATGAAACAGCACTACAGGTTCAATGTTTGCTTTGAGAGTGTTGATGGAGAAGTAAAGAGAAGTTCTGAAGGAGCCTCACTGTGTCTTTATGGATCTAGAGAAAGCATATGATAGAGTGCCAAGAGAGGAACTGTGATACTGCATGAAGTCAGTAGCAGAGAAGTATGTGAGGGTGGTGCAGGACATGTATGAGGACAGTGAGACAGTGGGGAGGTGTGCGGTAGGAGTGACAGATGGGTTCAAGCTGGGTGTGGGATTATATTAAGGATTGGCTCTGAGCCCCTTCTTGTTTGCAGCGGTGATGGAAAGGTTGACAAATGAGGTCAGGCCGGAGTCTCTGTGGACTATGATGTCCACAGACACCAATGTGATCTGTAGTGAGAGCAGGAAGCAGGTGGAAGAGAGCCTGGAGAGGTGCAGGTATGCACTGGAGAAAAGGGGAAAGAAAGTCAGTAGAAGCAAGACAGAAGACGTGTGTGTGAATGAGAGTGAGACAGGTGTAACAGTAAAACTGGAAGGAGCAGAAGGGAAGATGAGTTTAAATGGACAGTGCATAATAGAGGTGAAGAGTATAGTGCAGGTAGAGTGGAGTGGGTGGAGGCCACTGTCAGGGGTGATTTTTTTGACAGAAGGATAGCAGTACAGCTTATATGGTTGGGACACGTGCAGAAGTTGGATAGTGAATATATTGGTCAAAGGATGATGAATATGACGCTGCCAGGCAGGAGGAAAAGAGGAAGACCTCAGAGAAGGTAGAGGGTGTCAGAAGAAGATGTTAGGGTAAGATGGGCAAATGGCCCACTGTGGTGACCCCTAAAGGGACTAGCCAATAGAAGAAGAAGAAGACAACATTAACTACATGTCTGTTTTTTGCCTGTTGAAAAACTATGCTAAAGATGTATCCAGTGCATTAATATCTGACTCCAAGAGGTCCTGACCAAATGTCTGTTTGTGATCACTTGGTAGCCGGACCACTGTCTGTCACTGCTGACATGCCTGCCATGCTTAGTGGGTATAAAGAAGAAATTATTTAGACATTTTACTGTCACAGTTTGCCATGTTGGGTCCCAAACCTGGATAAATGAAAGGGTTACATCAGGGAGGTCATTTGTTATAAAAACCTGTGCCAAATCCAACATGCAGATCCATCCAGTGTGGCCTTGGGGAAAAAAGGGAACAGCCAAAAGTGCCTTTTTACATTTTAGCATGTTAACATGCAAATTGGGATATTTAGAGCTAATAAGCTCAGGTTGATGAAAAAGTCATTACAAACACCCCCAAATTTCATGCCAATTCATCCACTACAGTTTGGCTTAATTGTCAACCTGATGGTGACACTAGAGCACGTCAGAACAGGCCAGAAAAGAATAAAATCAGTCAATGACACAAAATAGTTGACAGTGCATCAAGTAAATGGAAGTGTGCTGGTTAATAGTAGCAACCAGACCGGAGTGGAAATCTCAAAAGATTTCAGATGGGGTGACTTGTTGTTTTAACTCAATAAATAGAAACGGGTCAAATTGATCTACAGTATAACACAATATTAATGCAATTCCACGCATCCACACTGACTCTTCGTCCTCCACCAGGGATTAATGATCATCACAAGCACTGCGCTGAGCTGAAACAGATCAACATGAGGATATTTGTCATGCAGTACAGGTATAATGTATTTGACAGGTAAAGATGATTTTTATTCTCACATATTCTAAATGCTCACACTACAACATAAATTAAATTTAGGACACTATTAGAGCTTGTCACCAACACTTTTCCATTGCCAGCGGGAGACAGCAGGCCAGTGAGTTAAGCGCTAGAGAGATTTAAGTATCTGCGAACTCATTTTCTGTCCCTGTGAGAGCCAATACGTCTCTCAGTAAACTGTTCCAGTGCAGTCTCTGCCTTGTCACTCTTGATATTTTTCTTCAGTACAAAAATAAAAATGTCGATTCCCTGCATTGCTGACTAAGGCTTCTATTGCAGCAGCCTTTAAAAATCTGTAATTGTATAGAGCGAATTAAGCTGAGGCTACAACATCAGCTGTTTTTCCAAATGTGCAAAAAAAAAAAAAACTTTTTACAAAAACTCTATATAACATGTGCTTTACAAAATATATTTTTTATTGTGTATTATTGGATTTTCTATGAAACGGAACACACGCTGTGCTGCAGATGGTTTTGTCTGATTCAATTATAGAAAGAAGAAGGGTGTCAGAGAAGCTGGGTTGATCGCTGCATTGAGGGTGTTGTAAATACAAAGTTTTGTAATATAAAAGTCATTCAGGCACAAACATGGACATGTATATGTGGACAGGAATAAAAAAATATAAGTTGTTTGGCAACTGCCATTAACAGGAATTGATCAAGAACACCTACTGACTACTACTAAAATATGTGTGGTGGTAGGACAGTTAGATTAGATGCTGGCGTATAATCAGGAGGATACAAAGTTAAAGGCTACTACAGCCATTTCAAGGATCTGTGTGGAATTAAAGTAGCTTCCAGCGAATATCAAATTGTATTTTTGCTTGGAATGCCCGTCACTTTTACAGACATCATCCTTATCAGAAAATACCTCTGCGAATTTAGCAGCGACATATTGAACTAGCAAGTGTGATTATTGTGAAAGGTCGGAACAGACAGCCAAGCTTAGCACATACGGATAATGACTGCACTGGATGTAATATGTCAGTGCCACTGATCATTTTGGATGGAAGCTCCCAAGTCGTGCTCCCCCGAGAATTCAGGAGTATAGTGCGGGCTAAATTTACTGTACCAAAAATAAGTATTAACACTTGCTCTATTATGCAAAAATCAGAGTGAAGATTTTGGATTTAAGAGAGCAGAAGAGAATGAAAAAGGAGAAACGCCAGCTTTAAACCACAAACTTTAAGAAGGCCCCGACTGACCGAACACGAGGCATTTTCTCAAGAGGACGAATAAGTGATTTAGTGTCATAATCACAGGAAAGCCTCTAAAGCAGAACCTGCAAGACCAATTTAGGTTTTACATGCTTTTACTTTGACAGGATTCAAAGGCAAGGAGACAGGTAAGTTGTGCATTGAGCAGGAAGTCACCAGAGAAACGCGAAACAATTTGATAACTGGTGCATTGTATATGATGTTGTATCTTGTGGTTAAGTGCCACTGAGTGGACTTTAAGGGTTGCTGTGCAGTGACTATCTCATCTTCAGCGTACTCAGTGCTGAAGCAGTTCCTTTCTGATCGAATTCTGCGGGATGAGAATGTCTTGCTTTGCCTCCGCGCTGTCAGTGAATGCTCTTGTTTTGCTGGCCTCTGTCTTATCTGAGCTGATGTATTGTGTCTTAAATTGTGGATCACCCCGTGTTGCAACACCGAGAGGACTGTCCTTTTTCGGGTCACAACATTAAGATATGCCGTGACTGATGTCTTTGTGCGTGCGTGTGTGTGTGTTTAAATTGTGTTTTTTCACAACACTTGTGTTGTAAAGAGATTTCCTCTGGCTTGATGTAGGACACACTTAGGTCTGATTCAGCAGACGGTGGGTGGTGAACTCCAGCCATAGATTCAAGGACTCTTATAACACATACCTGCTCTTCTTGTCAACACTGACAGGGATGGCCTTGTGTTACTTTTATGCCATTCTTTTGATGAGTGTCCCACCTGCTTGGCGATTCTGCCATGTGCTTGAGAAGAAGCTTGTGAAGTTCTTCCTGAGCTACAGCCAGATCCGTCTTCTCTTTGCAGGAAAAAGGGGAAACACTTTATAAACAAAAAAATAGAGAAAGAGAGGTTAGTAAAAATTTAAAATAACATTAGGTCGAAATGATTCAAATTAAAACATTTCAGAGATTATACATAATATTAAATCAAATGTAATACGCTGCCTGAATTGCATTTAGCCTTTAAAGACCAAAATTATCTTTTTGAACTGATTCGTTCTGAGCTGATTTGGTTATTGTTACTCCACATGTTGCAAATGGGCAGTTAAACAGTAAGACAGGAAACCAATTACCAGCTGCTGAGTGTTGCCACTTCCTAAAGCACTGAACATGGGTTCAGTTGTCACGTTAAGTGTCCTTCATAGTGTTGGTCCGACTGTCAACTACACTGCAGACTAATGTGTCAAGACCCAGCCGCAGGATGTCAGCGCCTCAGTCAGGCCTTGGGCAACAACCTCGCCTATGCGGCCTTGAAGGTAGCTGGAGGCATTTATTCTGAGACGAGTGGATGGTGAGGGTCAGGTTTTCCCACATATCTGACACGGCGGTGATGAAATTGCCTCTTTTTTTTGAAATGTCTGTCAAAGTTTTCCCAGATGAAATATTTATATAACATATCACATTTCAGGTCACTTATCTGCAACAGAATTTCTCATTTTCTATCGTGCATCCTCACATTACTTCTTTTTGTGGTTCAAAGAAGAAGAACATCGCTTGAATGCACTGTTTAACTGGGATGTCTTTACACCTCAGCTCAGACTTATGACCAGACAATAGACAATGAAAAATCATTTACATGTTTAGCCTTTAGCGTTAGTTTCCAAAAATATATATATAACTGAGCAATTAGAACACAATTGTAATCTTGTTAACTTGTTACCAAGTGTTGTCAGTTAATACCAGAAACATGGGAAATGTAAAACATTTAAACTTACTCAACAAGACTATTCATTCTCAGCACTTGGG
The DNA here is from genome assembly GCA_034780415.1 of Cichlasoma orientale. NCBI lineage: Eukaryota > Metazoa > Chordata > Actinopteri > Cichliformes > Cichlidae > Cichlasoma > Cichlasoma orientale. The sequence continues at coordinate 190,489 of JAVDPK010001617.1, read as the reverse complement.
ATTAAAAATAAATTATTAAAACTGACAATGGAAATAATACTAAATGATTAATAATATTCCAGGATTCTGGCAGCATGGTGACACGGTTGTTAGCACTGTAGCCTCACAGTAAGAAGGACCTCTCTGTGTGGCGTTTGCATGTTCTCCCCGTGTCTGCGTGGGTTTTCTCCAGGTACTCCGGTTTCCTCCCGCAGTCCAAAGACATGCACTTACTGGGGTTAGGTTCATTGGTGATTCTAAATTGCCCATAGGTGTGAATGGTTGTCTGTCTCTCTCTGTGTGAGCCCTGCGACAGGCTGGTGCTGTGCAGGGTGTACCCTGCCTCTCACCCTATGGCACCTGGGATAGGCTCCAGCCCCCCCCACCCCCGCAACCCTGAAAAGGATAAGCGGAAGAGAATGCATGGATGGATAGAATAATGATTCAATATTTGATGCTTTCTGTTTAACATTTTAAATGTACACCTGCCAGGAAGTCAGACATGCTTCTGATCTCAGAGGCTGTGACTGTGGACATTATAAGAATGGAAAGACTCGTTGTTTCCTGCAGAACTGGAGGAAACTGGAGGCATTTATTCTGAGTGTAGTGGATGCTGAGGGTTGATCATAATCTCGATTTAAACAGATGATATGATGGACAATTGTCACATTTTTGAATTGGGAACAAAGGATATGGATTTGAGCCATATATTGCTTATTGTTGTTACTGTGTTGTATTGTGTGCAAAGTGCAGTATATTAGCTCACTGTGTTTTTAATGTCTCTTATTATTTGTACCAGTCTTGCAGCATTTCTATAATAATGTTTGTTTATTGTATTTAGTTTGTTCATTTGTCTCTCAAATTTACAAGACAAAATATTTTTGGTAATGCCATATTAACACCGTATTGTATTTTCTCATTTTTATAGAGGATTTTTAATATAATGCATTGTTTCTGTTGGCTGGGCTCAATAGGGTACAGAATCCTGGTTAAACAAATTGCTTTTTAGTGGGTTTTTTCTAAGCTTCTATTGTTTGTATCCGATTATCAGCTTCCTTCATAACACCCTCCACAAAATGCCGTTCTCTTCCACACTGTTCTCCCTCTCACCGTGTACCAACACCCTCCTCTCATGCTGAACAGGTACAGGTTGAAGACTGTGTGACAGACTCAGACTTTCCCTCCCATTAACTCATTCTTCTACCTGTTGGCCTTGTTGAGATGCTCCTTAAACCACCTCAAGCCTCGCTGCGGTCAAGCTGTGAAAGGTGACCCGAGACATGGAAGCTGCTGGTCAGCAAACCGACTCGACCCTCCGCCTCCCTTTCTCCTCCTCACCACCACAGTGCTGAGCTGTGGACTTGTGGCCTGTAAAGAGGTTTAGGTGCAAACAAACAGCCCATTTAGTAGCATCTCTCCTCCATTTAGGCCATCATTATGGCCCTCAAGGCCCTGGCTCAGCACTGAATTATGAATTAAGTTGTCAGGAGAGCCTCTGCTTATGAGCTGAGGGGGTCATTTAAATTTAATTTGAAAAGGGATTCTGTTAGGAATGTAAGCTCAGCAACCTCCTGTGGAACTTCTCCATCAGAGTAAAGAGGCGTAAGTACTGACAAGACTAAATGAAATAAAAATGGCTGGAAGAGTATTGACTAGCTATAATAATGCATGGAGCTTGAAGGGATGGAAGGTACGAGACACTGACATCACCACAAAGGGGATTTGAAATCATTATCAAAGTGTAGAGTTGAAGCTTTAAGTTGGTCCAGGCTGTTGTTGCTGGCAGATGAACCTCAGAGCATTTCAAGTTCTGCTGAGCTGAGAGAAACTCGTCGGTCCCTTCAGGATGTCCTTGATGCAGCATTTTTGCTTTTTTGATTTTCAAACTTTGTTATTTATATTTTCCATTAAATTCTCAGTCTATTGGTGGTTCTGTATGTCCATCCTCCTGTCGTCTTTTAGGGTCCTCATTGTTGTGTTTCACTACTTTGGATTTCTGGATTCTGCCAGTGTTTAATGTTAGCTATATCTTTGATGTGTTTTAGTTAGTCTGTTAGTCCCAGTGTTGCCTCAATTTTGTCAAGTTCCTGTCACCATGGCAGATGTCCCCATGTTTGGTTACTCCCTCTTTTAGTTTGATAGTTATTTGTCTTGTGTTCAGTTTTACTTTCCGTGGCCTCGTTTCCCCGATTGTGTCCACCTGTGTCTCGTTCCTCCCAGCTGTATCTGCTTCCCTTTATCCCCCCCAGTCTGCCTTAGTTCCTGTTACCTCTTAATTTTCCCTTCCAAAGTGTTCCTGTCCTCACGTCTTCCCTGGATTTTGTTACCTTTTTTCACTTGTTTTCATTCGGACTGCTTCAGCTGTCATTCATTAAAGGTGCGCTTTAAGTTTCCTCTCACCTGCCTGTGTTCAAGTCTGCATTTGGTGTCATCATTCACAGCATGTGGCAGAGGCTCTCACAAAAGAGTTTTGTCATAGCTGAAGGTCGGAGAGAGCTCATTGTGTGTGCTTAGGTTTTTCAAAAATGTTTTGTATTGCAATAAACTGTCATAATATTTAAACGCTGTAATTCGAGGGAAAAAAATCTTAATGTTAAAAGATTAATATCGTAGACAATGAGTTCCAACAAAAAGAACCTGGTCTCTAAGGTAACTCCTGCAATTTCATGCCATGCAATTTTGCACATAAAGTGCATAAAAATGTCTGGTTTAGATATTAGACATTAAATTAGAACTGATTCACTTGTGGTCACTTGAAATTAAGTCAGATGAGATACATATCTTGGGGGCAAGAAAAAGAAACTCAATCTTTTTCACTACAGTTCAAAAATCGTTTGATTTTGGCCTCAGCTGTTGAAATGCTTTTGATTTCCTGCAGTGCAACAATCCAATTAAACATTTATACCCAGAGTTTAATGGCCTATATCTCAAGAAAACGTGCTAATAAACAAAATACTATCAACATCTCCACTAGTTACACTGACAGAAAATAGATTAAAAACTACATGAAAATTAAGGCATGTATTCACCAAATTAAACCATGCGTCCATTTTCTGCTGCTTATCTGGATCTGGGTCACAGAGGTAGCAGTCTAAGCAGAGAAACCCAAACCTCCCTCTCCCTGGCAACCTCCAGCTCATGTGGGGCAACACACAGGCATTCCCAAGCCAGCTGAGAGAGATAATCTCTCCAGCATGTCTTGTGGTCTCCTCACAGTAGGACATGCCAGGAACACCTCACCCAGAAGGCGCCCAGGAGGCATTCTAGTCAGATTCCCAAACCATCTCGATGTGGAGGAGTAGCAGCTCAGTACTCTGTCCTAACTCCTCACTTGGAGGAAGGTCAATTCCTCCACTTGTATCCCCGATCTTATTCTTTCAGACACTACCCAGAGCTCGTGGTTATAGGTGAGGGCAAAGCATCCTCATCACTGCAGACACCACAGCTTATACCATAGATTATATTTAAAAGATGAACGTAACTGCAGTGCCTGTGACATCTTGGGCTTCAAAGGGTTAAGTTGCCAAGCTAATGCTAGACAGTTTGGTCAGCAAACTACATCCATAGATTTTACGGGTCCATCACAGACACACAAATACCGGCTACTTACTGCCAACAAAATATTACTAGAATTTTACTCCCCAAAACTGGTGAATTTGTGACTTCTTGGACCGGCTGTTAGTGCAACGAACTGCACAGTAAGCAATATTAACTGTCATAATTGCATTATAATTGCCCCAAACGGCACCCACATCACAAACAAAAGGTGGAAAGGTTCTGCTCAGTGACTCCAATTACCTGAGGTGAAGTCTAGAGACCTGTGTTAGCCATTGTCATTCAGAGAGGCCACATCCTTGATCATTAATAACTCTGAGTTTTAATATAATTTAAATGGGTGAGTTATTTTTTAAAAAAGGATGGGGGTGTGTGCCGATTTTGGAGCCCGCCTGAAGTGGCCGCTAGAGGTACTGCAGTTTTTAGCACTTTGTGTTGGGTTCATTTTTAAGCCCCTGAGATTTCCACTTCAGCAGTTGCTGGAGATATTAACTACAGAGAAAATGCTTTTATTGTATTGTAACTCGGTTCCATTGCTGTGTTTGACCTGCAGCGTTTTTCTGCCTGTATTTCTGTTACTGCCGTGCATGTTTTCCTCAAAGCTCCTTTCCGCATGTGTTTGTATTTTAACTACCTGGCTTGTGCATTTGCTTATTCCCTCACGCTTTACATTTGATTTGAAAAACTGCAGTATTTTGTAGAAACGGCAGGATTCAGGCAGACGCTGTGGGGACACGGTGAATTAGCATTCATCCTAATCAAAACTCCTCAAGGGAATGAACCACAATCAGTGACCGCGCTTCTCTCAACTATCAAGTGTATCATAAAAGTCATCTTTCATGTCATCACAGGTTTTGCTCACAACAAATCACACCTTTCTTCTTGCAGCTCTGATGACTCTCACATGACCTAATTGACTCGGAAAGGATCTGAAAGGCACAGATGCCTCACTGAAGTTAAAACACATGAGTGGTACCCAACTATTCCTGCTGATTACCTGATTACTCTTGGGAAAGAAGCTGAAAAGCAGTAGCTCAAGTGCAGCAGAGGAGTTTAAAAAAATGGGTCTTATACACCGGCTGCCGCTCTGCATGCACTAAGCAATGCAGTCCGACATAGTCCCTCAGGCCTTCCTATCAAATCTGCTGTGTCTTTCATCATTGCAGAAATGTTCAGCAGCACTTTGAGGGAAAGATACAGATGACTCCTCTGTCTGGGGAGTAGTGTGCCTTGCTGTTTGCAGTCTATGTTAACAATGACAGCTCCATTTTACATGATCCTCAGTGCCACCAACTCTCCTAACAACCTTTGGGACAAGGCTTTGACTTTCCTTTCTCTGCCAGATGTTTGGACCTGCCGCAACAGCTGTTGCCCCTCCGATCTCAGGGGACTTGGGATGGTAGCTGCTGCCAAATGAGATCGGTTCAGAAATTCCTCAGGGACCATTGATCGTCATCAAGGTGGTCTTTAGAAGGCGACTCACCCCTTCACAGGCCACTGCCAACAGAAGACCCACACAAATCAATCCATCTGGCGTGTGTCAGTTTGTGTGGAAAATTTCACACGTGCACATACACATATTTATATTTATCTGAGCGGGCTTCATTTGATTTTGTTTTGTTCTATATTTGGATCAGACACCATATCCTCCACTCTCCATACATTATTATACAGTACTGAACCCATGAACTTGCTCCAGCCTTCTTTCCATATGCTGCCAGTGACCTGGGTGTGCGATGACACTCATCCAGCTGGTGGGTGTTGGTGAACCACTAACCCCACCAGCCAATCAGACGGCCCGTGGGCTAGAAAAGGGGAGGACAAGTGCTGTGAGGGGGGGGTGATATGATGGAGGAAGTCAGCAAAAGGGGTCGTCCTCCCTGACATGATGCCATCTTTACCGAACAGCAGGATCTGACCTTAAACCTCCTGCTGTCCATTCACACTCTTTTTCCTCACCCCGCCTCCAAACCCAACACCCCCATTTGTCATCCATCCATCCTTCACTGCCACCCCCACACTACCAAAAGCACTCTACAGTCTGTTTTGGATTGACAGCTCCCAGGAAGAAGGGGAAGGATCTGGGCAATACGAAGGAGGTGGCAGATCCAGACAGTCGGAAGAGGGGAGGAGGACTCACCCTGCAGGCCGGAGGTCTGCCTGCCAGACACAGTTTGAACGGATCTCTGTGTGCGCGTTGGAGGAGATGAGGCAGAGAGGGATGGGAGGGAGGAGGGTTAGATGTGTTTTTAAAAAGAAAGGAATAAGAAATAACAGAAGGAGGAAATAAAGAGTGGAAACAAATGCAAAAATTTTACCATATGCATATCCCTTTTACTGCGACAGTTGTTCAAATATAAATGACAACATATACATGAAAAGACAAATGACGTGCAGCGTTTACAAAGTCACAGCGGAGGAGACGATATTTGTAATGCAAATGAGTGACAGAAACACAGCTTTAGATGGAGGGATGGGAAGGAGGAGGGCGAGAAGGAAGGAGAGATGGAGGTGTGGAGGACTAAAGCTTCCTCCTGCAGAGTGCAGACTGGGACAGGAGGAAGCAGGAGGAGCGTCTGCCATCTCCAACTGTTCCATCCCGACAACATCTCACACAATCTCTCACTCTTTCCTGATCCATGCAGACTTGCTCGAGCCGGACTTACACAAAGCAGGAACAGCCAAAAGTGAAATATGAAACATTTAATCTGATGATTTAATGCATTGCTTCAACTAGAGGCAAAGTATCACAGTACACTAACTCTGTGGCATTTAAATCATTTCTCATAAATTTGCACTCACTCATTTGCATTTTTCAACATTAGGCTCACCTCATTTTAAAAAATAAGCGCTTTGTAGCTTAAGAAATATGGTCCAGATGGAAATCTCATTCATGCTTATTTTTAAGCTTCATGTGACCTGTGATCATAGACACTGATCAGCAACAATATTAAAACCAGTGATAACTAAAGTGAATAACACTGATCAGCCAGTTGCAGTTCTTCTGGGAAACTTTGTGTCCCGACACTCATGCAGATTTCACTTTGACATATACCACCCACCTAAATGTTGTTGGCAATGACACAGATTACAGTAGCATCCACCAACCCGTAAAAACTGCTCAGAAATGGCTCGAGGAACACAACAAACGCCCACGACAGATTGATTTAGCTTCCATACTCCGTGAACCCCCAGTCCACTCATGCATCAGATGCACCAGAGCAAGCCCGGTCCACAGAGTTCCCACCTGCTGATCTCTTCCTTTTAAGGGCCCTTACTCAGAAGGCCTGTTTAATGCCCGTTTCCTGCAGCGGATGCAGAGATGTGCCTGTTGCTTGAAAGCCCTGACGTGGACTCCAATGTGGTAATTATTTCTGAAACTGCTAATTCTAATGAACTTTTCCTCTGCAACCGAGAGAACTCTTGGTCTTCCTTTCCTGGGGCAGTTTCATCAGTTTCATGGTTTTTGTAACTGCACTCGAATAAACTTCAAATGCACCACCGAAGTTCCCGAATATTTCTGACTGTCTTTTACTCAGTTGAGCCGTGTGTGCAATAATATGTATTATTACAGTCGCGGGGTCTTTTTGCTGCATGCCAACAATGACTCAGCTCAATTTTTGACTAGTGTGTGCAAAGCTGTCATAAAGGCACACAGCGGCTGCTTTGGCAAATTTAAAATATAAAACATACTTTGCTTTGACTTATTTCAGTTTGAGTGTCTTCCACATTGTTCTACAGTGAAGTACATGCATGTACAAATATACTGCATCGGTACGTGTTGAAGGAAGCATAATTGCATCCAGATTCTGTTTACTATCAACATAATGATATGTGCAAATGCACTGATGCTGGATGTTTCGGCAGTGACCGCTGACAACTGTGTTTTCTTGCAGAACTGTAATGACTGCAGTATTACCTTGATTTTTATTGCCTAAGCCGAACCACACAAAGAACTCATGCAAACACCAGCCTCTGGTGTGAGAGTCATTGTGTCCTTACACCCACAACCCAGCCGCCTCCTGTTGACTCAGATGCCATTCATAAATGTGCCTTTTCATTCATTTATTCTTTATTCCTGCCAACAGTTGTTCTCGCAACTGGAAAAGCAACTGTTTATTGCTGCATATGTGGCCGTATTATGTTACCTGTGCCATTTGTGTTTTCTGTCTACTTGTATGTATTGTCATACAGCTGGCTCGGTGAGCTGAACAAATAATGATGCAGCAGGGATGTGCACAATCGTAATCCTGTACATGTCTGACTTTCACTGTCACTGTATCCATTCAGACTTGCATCATGTTGAACACGATACATAATAGTTGCTAGGTCCACTGTGACAGGGGTGCCCATTCTGACACGATCAGATGCTGTCACATTAGCTGGAAGTTGTGCATGTTTGACAGGGGATTTTGTCAGCCATCAGGAATTTTTAGGGTGAGCTACCATTTCTTTTGGATTTTATATATAGAGACAAGTTGTGTTTTTCAGAATTTTGTTTGGAATTATCTTTGTTCTGCTTCGTGGGGAAGGTGGTTGAATCTCAGCCACTCAAAGCAGAGGCATAACAGCTGCAAAAACATGTAATTTCTGTGAGGTAGAATTAATGTCAGTTACACAGTATCTAGCTAACAGTATTAAACATAAATGCCACGCACATTAGTGGAAACATATTTTTTGATTCGGTCCTTTCCGATCCCTGAGCTGGAACTGTAAAATATGCAATGTAAACCTTTTTCATAGGAAGAGCCTGTTGTCCCAGTATCCCAGTATCAAACAGTCCGTCTTACTGAGTACTATTCTAAAGTGCATTTGCAATGTACTACTGCAAAATGGGGCCATAATTTACACAGAACAAAGAGGAAGATGTGTTTTATTCAAATATACATCAAATACTGTAAAGGTGTATTTCAGGGATGAAAGCTGTGACTAGCCTCACGATCACTTATGCCACCATGACACTAAAATAACACCACGACTTTTCATCCTGGAAAGCTACTTTGACAGCACGCGTGTGATTGGAGATGAAGATGTTTTCCCGGCCGCTGGATGGAGAGAAATCACATCTCTGCGTCAGGACAGCCTGTAGAGAGAGCAATGGGTCGCCACACAATACATTTCTTTGTTTATCTCTGTTTGCTTGCCCTTGTTGGTGTCTCTCTGGCTCTGATGGATGGTAGACTAAAGGTTCAGATGGCTCACATCACCCCCGCTCGCGCACAGATTCCAGCCATCACAGTCTACAACACCCCCCCACCCCCACCCCCAGTCTGCCATCCTGGCAGTTAAAGAAGTACTCAACAATGCAGTAAGCAGTGCATCTGTTTCATATTCTCTCAACAGAGCTGCAATTGAAAGTTGAGACTAAAAAGCTATCAGCTGAAGCAGAAACAATGAAAGTGACCATTCAAAAAAAAAAAAGAAAAGAAATTAAAGCACAATGTGTCGTAATTTTAACAGCACGTATGTCGAGGTTGTCTAAAACTTTAGTCCAGATTTATTGTGGTCGTACAAACATACTCTCTTAATCAACTTCATACTGGAAGCAATGACATGACGTTTTCTGCCAAAGTTGGAACCGTTTCACTCCTTTCACAGGAGAGATTTAAGCATTCACTGGTTGGTTTGAAGTGGGTGGATTACAGGTAGAAGAAAAGAGATGTCACATACTGCCGCAATCACCGTCAATCAAACCTGATCAAACTATACCCGCGAGTGTTATTCGTTTAGCAAGTGCACAAATTAATTTCAACTTGTAAAGGATTGGAATATTTAATGTGGGCAAGGAAATATATTATGGAATCAATTTTTTTATGGTCTTTAACTCCTGTGAGAACGGGGTTCTCAAAGTGTGGCCTGCGGGCCAGCGGTGGCCCTGGGGAACATGTTATGTGGCCCACAAAAACAACGAGGAAAAAGTGTTTAACTGAATCTCTCACTTAACAGTGGTTCATGATGTAGTTTTAGCAGCAAGAGACAAAAGCAGCATTTCTCTTGTTCCGGCTATGGCAGCTTACTAAACCTTCCCAACACTGATAAATATAGACGCTGCTAGAAACCTGTACTGTATAAATACACCATGCACTGATCAGACACCTTACAAACTAAAAGGATTTGATGCATGCTGCCCTAAATCATATGCCAGCTTGCTAAACTGGCACTCTGTCATCAGAAACGTCGAAACCCTGCCTCCCCTTCGGGATCTATTTTCTAGTGCTGCTTTCTGAATTTTCATTGCTTATATTTATCTTCTTTTGTGTCATATTTGAAATGACGCGATGAGAGGACACAGAGGCGGGCCGGGTAAATTTAGAAAGTGAACCTTTGCCGGCCTGTAGCAAAACAAGAAAACACAGAGTCCAAAGTATTAAAGAAACAGGGCACGAGGAAGCAAAGGGAACTGAAACCGAACAGAGGCCCCCACGACGAATTCTTACCGACGTAGATCGCCATGGTAACCGCTCCGGAGCAGATTATGTTCACGGCATAAATTATCGTGGCATTTTTTTTAATAACATTTTTTAATAACATCTTATCTCTTTGTGTTGAAGCGCATCAGTAATAAATATAGATTCTTATATGCAACTTTATTCCTTGATTTATTTTTTTTATTTATTTGGTTTTTTTTGGCTGCAAACAATTTTCCAACATCTTTATGGTTCTATAGGCTGAGCATTAATATATGACCCCAAAACAGCGCACACGTTTGCACTCGTGGACTTACGTCAATACCAATCAATATGAAAAATTTGCATGTAGTCTAAGCTGGTATTTCAAGTTTGTTTTAATATTTATTCTTTACTCTCAGATCATTAAACACCACTGAGGCTGCAGCTGAAAGAATAAAAATTACAAATGCATTTTTAACATTCATATAATTAAATATTTCCTTATGATCCATCAGATCCTATTATCGTCTGTCAACTTACAGTTTTTGGCTTTCCTTGCTGCTTTCAAATATACTAAACTTTATAATATAGAAGCTTTTCTCAAATGTTACCACACAAAACGTTTAAAGCTCACAGATTCCTGCAGTGCTTTTAATATTGAACTACTGTACAGTGCTTTTCCTCCCACACACACTCACTCATACCACTGCTTTCTAATATTACAGTTTTACCTTCCTTTCTAAAATCAGCTGCAGCACACTCATCAATAATTGTGACTGATTATTGTGACTGATTGTGTTAACGCCACCCCTTTCATGGGAGCGCACAGTGGAAACCCTGGGTTAACTTTGTGTGATCTCTTGTCCTGTTTACAGATCTTGGGGTAAGTGAACCCAGATAATGGATAGGTACCCTGGGTATGTGGAACTTGTTTCAGGGCACAGGACCCTGGCAGACAGCACTATGATAACGGAGACGACTGATAACGCGATGGGACAGAGGCGTGAACGGGGAACACAAGAAGATAAAAGCACAAACACATACTGTAAAGAAGGTGGGGAGGACGCTCTGGGGACACTAGAAACACAAGATGGAATAACAATAAAATCTAAACAAGAACCAGAACTTAATAAACCACCACATATTGTTAATTTCAAGGTCGCATATTGTTTTGCACTGACCAGCTTACATATTACCTCACTTGTTCACTAGTGGATCGCTCTCAGTGTTGTAAGTGGCTTGGCTGGCTGCACTGGAGCACTAATACTGTATGTAATTCTGTCTGTTTATTTATCTTTCATGTCTGTGTGCCTTGCACCAGTCGATAAGATGCTTGGGTAAGCACTGGTGAGTGAATGCACTTTAATGGTGGTTAACAAAAAGGAAAAACATCCTCAGCAGACGCCTGATTCACTGTTTGCAGCCGAATAAAGGCAAAGCAGGATGGGGCTAGAAGTGTGTGCTTAGCTGACTGTCACTTAATGATTAAGGGTAAGAAATACAGCGCAGTGCTGGTAGAGGTGCATGCTGGGAGAGTGGAATGAAGGAGGGTGGTGGTTAAGGCGCTTAAGGTGGTCCAGCTCAGCCGGGATCCAGAAGCCCTGCTCAGGGCAATACTCCTTTACCTTCATGTTTCTGCGCCTTTATTGTGTGTTACATAAAGACTCTTAATAAGCTTCTTTATCAAATGTTTTGGTAAGCCGCTGTGAACGACTGGTCTGCTTACATCCCACTCAGTCATGAGAGATTTGCATAAAATAGAAAAAAGGCTGCAGTGTGTAAACACAGCTGAGGGCTGGGGAGGGTTGCTGTTATTTTATTTGAGTGGAGTTGTGAAGCTGCCCTTTATCCTCGCTAAGTCAGGTTGACTCCGGAGCTGCTCTGTTTTCCGCAGATGGTAGCTGTCTTCTGGAGCCAGGCATTGTTTATAAGTACAGATGACACTGACAAGTCAGAGTGGAGAAGTTTGACTGTGTGCTATTTGCTGTGAGCACATTTTCACGGCCCTGCCAAACTGCTGGTAGTTTATCTGCATGTGATTTTTTTTTTCCCCAGTTATTTAAATAAGTATTGTTGTGCAACATGTAAGCATAATGTCACATCCAATCTGCCACGCGTGTCACTGAAGATGAAGATGAAGTATGTCATTTGGTGGAGGCTTTTCCCCCTGATAGTGCTTGAAAGTGCCACAAGTGCGTGTACTATTATTAGACCAGGTCACCCCAATGGATCTGAGCCCCTCAGCCTGGCAGTGCCTCGCTCTGTGCATTGAACTTCAAAGGACCAAAAGAATAAGGTTAAAAAATTCAGCGGCTGCTTTAGAATCAGTTTGAAATCCCCAGTCAGAACGAGGCCAGTGTGAATATAACAGTGTAGCGGCAGTAGTAACATCTCCCGCTCTGTGTGCAGCTGTTTCAAAATCTGCAGCAGGGGTTGAAAAGCTGCCATCAGCCACCTCTGAGATACGAACCTTTGCATTCCTCTGCATTTTCTGTCCCTCTTTTTTTCCATTTCCAGTGGCGAAAAACTGCGAGACCTTTTCTTTGATTTTTGTTATCTTTGTGCTATCATTGTGTCTGGATGAAGAGCAAGACCGTGGGCTAGCCCCTGGCAAGAGGAGGAGGTGAGATTCTTTACTGCAGGAAAGTTGTGATCTTCCACCTCTGCCTGTCCAGGTGTTTTGACATTTCCACGTATGATATGATGCAAGACAGATAATTAATGTGGAAACTACTGCACTCGGCCCCTCAGAAAACAGTTATATAATGTCTCCTACGTGTCTGGAGGAATTCTTTTAAGTGATGCTGGTGATCAGGATCGTGAGATTGGGTTTGAAGGCTACAAAGAGCAAGGAGCCCGTGTTCCCAACTGAGGCACGGAGGTTGAGAAAAATGGCTATTAACCAGTAAATGAAAGCTGGATAGTGGGAATATAGAAAGCCGTGTTTTGGGAACCTAACCCGCAGTTAAGACTAAAAATCTCTTCTTCACGGTTAATCCTTTTGAAATCAGCTGAAGTGAATAACATCTTGTTTAAAATTCAGTGCTCTCGGGGCCTAACACAATAATAGCAGGTGCAATGTTGTCTATTGCTGGAACATCCCTTTAACAGCCCATGAGATGTTATATTATTTGGATTAATGAAAATATTAATCTTTCCTTTTATCAATCAATTATTAATCAATATCCAAATCCTTATCAAGAAGGTTCCTCATTTTTAGTTTTATACTTCCATAAAGTAATGAGAATCGCGAGATGCTGTGAGGTGGAAATACTTCAACTTTTAGTCCTACACTTTAAATAATGCACCTCAGTTCTACATTTTAGTTAGAATCTTCCAGACACTCCTAATTCCAGTGATTGCTCCAGTGACATGGAAGACATTATGCAACTGTTTTAATAAGCTCGGTAGTGCTTCTCAAACCGAGTCTAGCATAAAATCAAAGGAGTGCCCCTAAGAGTCGTTTTCTACACCTCCATACAGTTGGGGAACTCCAAAATCAAAGAAGTGGAGACGTCCTGGCTTTAGTTAGTTGCAGCTAGTAAATGAACTCTGAAATTGGTGGACTGGCCCTTTAATCATAACCTGTTTTGAATTCAGAGTGTATCCATTCCCGCGACTGCCTCAAAAAGAACAAGTGGAGGCTTGGCACACCTTGACATTGCTTTTTTTTTTTGGCGGGGGGGGGGGGCCAATACTCAAAAGTGACTTAAACATTTTTTTGGTCACTTGCAACACCATGGTGATTTCTGGATTCGGCCTGGCAACCTTTGATTCCCAAGCAAGCTTTTCCTGATCTCTAAGGGCCTTTCACTACAAGCACCATAAAGATCTTTCACGGGACTCCCCTTAGAGATAAAAGCGTCCACTGATTCTCTTTTTGTACCTGTGATTGATTTGACATCAAGTACGACAACTGGGCTGAGGGTAGCAGTGGGCCGCTGTCAGCCCTGCAGAACTCTAAGGTTCTGTGTGCAAACTGAATTGTCCAACAGTTAGAAATGGCCTTGTTTAGCTTGCCCTGACCTTCGCATCCCTCATCTCAACCGTCAGAGCAGGGCTGCATAGCACTCAGCCACTCTCGCAAACAGCTCAGGCTGCTGGCTTTCAACAAATCCTGAAAATAAAGATGGAAAAATCTAATGCCAATGTCTACAACATTAATAACATCCCGTCCTAGCAGACATAAATAGAAAGAACAGGCTGGTTGCAGGCAGAGAATGGGTCGGGAACATCAGAATGCTCTTACCTAAGACGAATTGTTCGAGCTATTCCAAAGGAACATTAGCCTGATATGATGGATATTTTCAGTATGTGTTAGAGGAAGCCAAACTGATCAGAAAAACTCGCTCTGCAGTCCTCCTCTGAGGTCACCACACAGGCCTAATTACACTGCTTCTCACAGTCGCCTCAGTGGCTGACGTGCAAATACTGCCATCTACTGATAGACAGGACAGCCCGTTTGCATCTGAAGCTCATCACTTCATCTCCAGCAGGCTTTTCAGGTCCGCACAGTTCAGCATCAAGAGTGCACTCGACACTGCAGCAACACAAATCTGTGCTCAATTTTGGAGGAAACGTATGACTGGATTTCTGAATGATGGCTGGGCCTGACGAAAAAAAAAAAAAGGTCTAAAAAATAATGTGAAATCATGAATCATCACCTGTGATTAAGTAATGCTACTGTGTTCAAGTCAACTTGGAAATTTCTGAATTCCTCTTGAGAGAATGCAATGAAACAGCTCTTCAAGTCAGACCTTGATAAAGAAAGGCCAATTTAATGCACCCCCACGTGCAAAAAAATGAACCTTAGCTGAGCTTTGTGGGTAAATTACATATCTGAAACATATGGTGCTTGATGTGTGCTACAGCCTCTTAGAGCCATTATATAACGTCCTCTGCTTTGTTGACGCAAAGCTCTGCTGTAGCCCCGCTAACATTCAGATGCTTGCAGTTATTCTTTTTTTTTTTTTTTTCATCTGGCATAATGAGCAGTGAAAAGCTTTGAGCTCAGAATTTGGCATGTCTAACTTTGGAATTTCTGACCTGCGAGTTGAACCGAACGCAGCGTGAGTCAGCCAGCAGCGGGCCTTTAGTGTGACATGTCAAACCCTTTTAAAAATAGGTGCCATAAATGCAGTAAATGTGAACATTAGAACAAATTAGTGATGTGAGTGGGCATTTAACTGTGTTCAAACTGAATCTGGTGTGTCATGACTTTTTCATGTTGTGTGGGTGTTTTGATCGTATCCTTCCGAAACATTTTGTCTTTGTTGGGAAGTGTGAATTTCTGTAAAGCAGCTAGTCACTCCCACTTGCTTTTACTGTTATTTTTACAACTACAAATGTGGCGTTCTTAAGAACGTAACATCTGACTGGTCTGATTTTGCTTCAGCAGCTTTCTAACAAGATTAAGGATCCCCAGCTGAGAGAGCAGCTACACACGGTTCCATAATATGGGACGGGCACCAAAACTCCAACCTGATCAAATTACACTCACTTGCCACTTTGTTAGGTACACCTTTTCAACTCCTTGTTAGCGCACATGTCACATGACAGCAACCCAATGCATTTAGGCACGTAGACATGGTCAAAATAACCTGCTGAAGTTCAAACTGAATCTGCATCAGAATGGGGAAGAAAGGTGATTTAGAACATGGCATGGTTGCTGGTGCCAGACAGGCTGGCCTGAGTATTTCAGAAACTGCTGATCTACTGGGATTTTTCCCACGCAGCCATCTCCAGGGTTTGCAGAGAATGGTCCAGAAAAGAGAAAATATCCAGTAAGCTGCAGTTCTCGGCGACAGTAACTCAAATAACCGCTGGTTACAACCAAGTTCTGCAGAAGAGCATCTCTGAAGCAGAAGATCACAGCGGCCACTCCCGACTGCTAAGAACAGGAAACTGAGGCTGCAGGTTCAACAAAATTAGACAGGAAGATACAACAGTGTACCCATCCCATCGTTTGATGGCTGCTTGAACGTGACAGTGAGCTCTCTGTACTGAAACAGCAGCACCTTTGGGATGTGGTGGATGATATTCAAAAGATATTCCCTCACGGGGTGTTTTGATGATGATGCCGTTGGAGAGCGCTGTCTAACATATCAGTCCAAAATTAGGCGTTCAGCTGAGCTGTGATCTGGTGACTTTGAAGAACAAAGCGTGCGCTATATCGTTTT
Organism: Cichlasoma orientale; assembly: GCA_034780415.1. NCBI lineage: Eukaryota > Metazoa > Chordata > Actinopteri > Cichliformes > Cichlidae > Cichlasoma > Cichlasoma orientale. The sequence continues at coordinate 174,387 of JAVDPK010001617.1, read as the reverse complement.
TATACTCATCGGTGGATCTATGGATGGGGGCATTGTTGTCCTGGAAGAGACCACTCCCATCAGGATAGAAATGCTTCATTAAAAGATCAAAGTGATCACTTTGAACTACGTTGTATTGGTTCGCAGTGACCCTTCCCACTCAGGGGACGGGTGAAGCAAAACCATGACAGCATCACAGAGTCACCGGATCCCCTCACTGCACAGGTGTCAAGGGTTCAGGTTCTCCCCTTTACTGTGATACCTAAAATGACACTTTTACTAGTCACAGTCTATTTTGGACATTCACGATTGCATTACAGATTACAGATATACTAAGTAAGAAGTATATCTAGTAAAACTTTAATTGTAGATATCTGAAATGAGAGTTGTTCCTATTACTGATAGTCAGAATGAACATTCTGGATATCAAAAATGAAATTACGGGTATCTGAAATTGAAAGCCGCACACACGTAAATGTCAGAGTGGCAGGATTTGTCTGAGGAAGGATTTCATCGCGGTTATCTTGAATGTTCAATTTGCCAAGAAGGAATTGAATAACAAATCAACTGTAACTACTCAATGTTGAATCTTCCATTTGGGTTAAAGTCACGAATAACCTGAAGCACATCTTTAACTACTGTTGTGACTAATTATGGTAGAGGCAGCAAAAATAATGTTATATATGATTAGAATATCACTGGATCATGATTTTAGCAACTAAATGTTCCATATCAGTACGGTTACACCCAGAA
>JAVDPK010001617.1:146600-173555 GCA_034780415.1 Cichlasoma orientale | reverse complement strand
AGATTCAGTTGAAGAGTCCCAGAGCTTGTCATCATACAATTCCTGAACAACAAATGCTGAGCTCCCTTTCTTACATCTTTTATCTCTGGAGAGTCTGGAAACTCTCTACACTGGCAATTTTTTAAATTGCCGTCAAGAAGACAACTGCTGAATCATTCTTCAAACAAAATATTAAAATAATGTTCTAAATGGTTTTATATGTTATTATGAAATTTCTCAGGCAGAGCACTAAAATCTGCAGAAACAGGCCGGATTAGGAAGGCCATGAATAGCGAGATTTATAATTGACAAATAAACAATGAATGTAAATATGTAAACTTGCAGTCAGTTTGCATAAAAACTGTATAAAAGGAAAGATATGAATCACTCAGAAGTGTTACACTTAGGTTTCTTTTTAACATTAAGCGGGGAGTCTCGGAGTCTTTCTGCAAATAATGTTAGACATGTTCATTTGTGCACACTGGTGAATTTTTATCCACCATAATTTTTATCAACATATGGTCCAAACGTCTTTATTTATGTAAAGTAATATATTACAGAAATGTTCCTGCGTTGCTCTCTGCTGCTTTCAGATACTTGTTCTCTCATTTAATATCATCCCTGACGAGTCAACACACGTGCGCGCGATTTAATCTTCTGTCCTCTTTTGTGTCTTTTGTCTGGAGAAGTCATCTCTTTAAATATGCATGTGGAACATGCTCACGCTATTGATAAATTGATTTTAATTAATTTATAACCCTCTGGACTTAAATAGCTCAGATGCGTTTCTGCAATATTTCTGCTCGCATTCCAAACTTCCTGCACATTGGAGACCGAATCCCACATCTGTGTTTTGGGATGAATGTTGGGAATAATAAACTAAAGAGGCAAGTTTGCAATAAAATTATTTAGCAACCTCGCAAACAACACTTCTTCTACCGCTGAACATTTCACCCAATGGCTGTAAAATGTCTTGGTTTTGAGCCTGTATGAGATAAATGTCCTCCTTGAACTCCACAAACCTGCCTGCATTTGCACAACACTGTGTGCACACATGCGTGTGTGAACTCATATTTCGTATTCATATTTGAGTTTTTTTTAAAGAACTGGGCCCCACGTGAGGTTTTCTTGCTTCTATCACAAACTTTGTGTCTGTGCCAAGTCTTCTTCTTCTCCTGCTTTCATGTTTTTTATTAAATGTTTGTGCTCCAAACGTCCCCCACAGCACCCACGAAATCTGGGTCTATCCTCTTCTTCATATTGAATGACGGGTAATCTTAATTATGAGCCTGTAAGTGTGTAGGCTATCAAGCTGTGATAAATGATGACGCGTCACCTCTGGAGGCCTGCTATTGGTTGATTTAGTCCTTGAGGGAGGACACTGTGGGTAGATCAGAGCCTTCATTTTAATACTTGTGTCAGCACTGAAGAATTGCATTTTGTTTTAAAAGTTACTTTCAGATGTTTTCACAAAGTTGATTTTTTTTTTTTCCCCTCATTCCACAGAATTACTTAGAGGGAGGGAACGGTTATGGTGTGTAGGGAAACCCAGGAAAGTATACGTGCAGCTCATCGCTCTGTGTTTAGCTCCATTCTTAAGAGCATTTCTTTAATGCTTCATCCCAAGTTCAGACTACAAAATATGAGCCCAATTCAGATGACTTCAGGTGTCAGTTTGGAAGAAAAATGGGTGACTGCAAGACAATCGATTTATCTCAAATATGTGCCCGGGGCATCTCACGCCGCCCGGACATGAAGACCGGCATGTTCAAATTTGTTCGGGCCTTCCATAATGTTGATGCATGATTGACTGGGGCGAGCATTAAGTAACATAGTGAAGCATCGTACTGAGATGAAATTAAGTAAAAATTTTAGACTTTGGAAGGAAAAAAATGGGTTCACAATGTGTGAAAAAAAAAACTTTATTTGTAGAATGAAAGACACAGATTTGATGAAATCACTGGACAATAAAGGTGACGGATAAGCCATAAAGGTAACTTTCTGGGCCTCGTAAATGTAGGTCAGTGTCCCTGTGTACGTTTAAGTGTCACAGGTCGAGGATGAAGCGTTCCACTTTCATCACGTATGCCGGTTTGAGGTAATTCTGCAGTTCGCTCTTCTTCACCCACAGAAAAGGAGCTTTTTCGGTTTCGGGAGGGGCTCCATCTGTCAGGATGGCTTTGAAGAAGAACACTTTTGTCCCGATTGAGTTCTCCGTCCGAATGGCTTTGGGCAGTTTGTACTTGTACACTCCGCAGGGGGCGTTGCCAAGGAAAGTCGCCTTGAAACCAGCTGCTGCAGGTGAGAGAACAGGCTGTGAGTTCACGCAGATGGAGACAAAAGGTGAGCAAAAGTGCAGATGTCGCTAACGCTTATGCAGCATCTATCACTTTCTAATGGTGCGGCTTTGTGTTGCCGCATTCTTGTGGATTAACGGCGTTTGACTCCTCTAATTAAAGTGTTACATCACCCTCGCACTCCGTTTCTCTTCTCTGCTGCGACAACAACCCACTTTTTAATTTAATATCGTGTCGTGCAAATCCCCACGGACCCTGCTGGCTCAGCGTGCAGAGTACAACACGGCCACGTTAGATGTTAGATTCTCACCGAGTCCTGCTATTATTAAAAATGGATCAACTCTTGCTCCTCTAAGACACCTTAAATAAAACCATCTACCAACTGTTAATATCAAGGGGAAAGGCTCAGGAAGTGATTGATGGAGTTGACATATTAATAGCGAGAGAAATGCTGTGAAACGGTTTAGCACAGTCAGTCTGTGGCCTCTTATTTAAATGCTCTAAGACTTAGATGCATGTTGAGAATCGGCCAGTTAACATATTTAATGTGAGGGATCATTACTGGGTCACTGGGAATATTCCTGCCATCAGTCATCAGCTTCGACCTCTCACCCTCAACTTTGGTCAAATCGTCTGCTTATTATTTCTGGTCTCCGAAACAGACTCTAATCTACGGCTGAGATCAGCGGATGTCTTAGCGGAAATGACAGCTCGGGGCCAAGCGCTGCTCTACGAGGTGTATGCAAATGAGCTGCCGGAGTGTGGTTTCAGAGGGGATTTACAGTAAACCTCTTGTTGTGGGTAATGTTTATGATCATACTTTAAGTACTAAAGAGCTGTTTATGAAAGATAGCATCAGACTTTAAAGATCCTTAGGATAAAGCTGGATCATTATAACAAAAGAGATCAGGATGCAAATACAGCACGGATGCAGCAAATGAAGCATGTGGAGAATAATTTTGGATATTAACAGCATCTCAAATCCTGCCCTTCCCACTTATTTTAAAAGTTTAACTAAATATACCACACACACTTTTGCACTCTGGATTACTCATTTAACTGTGAGACGTAAGTATTTGCTCCCTTCCTGATTTCTTCCTGATTTGAATCAAGAAATCACTTAAATGGAACCTGTGCGATAAAGTGAAGCAGCCTAAAAGATCTCAAAAAGCAACACATCATGCTATGATCTAAAAAAAAAAAAAAACATGAACAGCTGAGAAACAAAGTCACTGACATCTATCAGTCTGAAAGGGTTACAAAGACATTTCTAAGGCTCTAAAGCTCCAGCAAACCACACTGTGAGCCATTTTCCACAAAAAGAGAAAACTTGGAAAAATGACTCAAAGTGCATCGATCACTCATCCGGGAGGACACAAAAGATCCGAGTACAACATCTGAAGGTCTCGGTTAAGGTCAGAGTTCACGATTCAATAGTAAGAAAGAGACTGGACAAGAATGGCATCCATGGGAGAATTCAGAACCACCGCTGACCACAAAGAGCTCAAAGCTCGTCTCACATTTGCCAAAAAAAAAAAAATCTGGTGACTTTTAGGAAAATATTCTGTGGACGAGACAAAAGTTGAACTTTTTGGAAGGTTTGCGTCCTGTTACATCTGATGTAAAATTAACACAGCATTTCATGAAAACAGTTCTGCAAAGAGGAGTGGGCCAAAATTCCTCCACAGCGATGTGAACGACTCGCTGTCGGTTATCACAAATGCCTGACTGCAGTTCTTGCTGCCAGGGGTGACTTAAAAAATGAAATCATCATTTAAAAACTGCATTTTGTATTTACTCGGGTTCGTCTTCTTTGTCTAATATTAAAATGTGTTTGGCCGGGCCTCTCTGTCTGGAGTTTCCTCCCACAGTCCAAAGACTGATTCTAAATTGCCCATAGGGGTGAATGTGAGTGTGGATGGTTGTCTGCCTCTCTGTGTTGGCCCTGCGACAGGCTGGCGACCTGTACAGGGTGTACCCTGCCTCTCGCCCTATGACAGCTGGGATAGGCTCAAAAGTGTGACAAATATGCAAGAAAAAAAAGAAAAGAAATCAAGAAACTTTGATAAAATTAAGATTAAAACAATTCTTTCCATCCTGTTAGTTCATAAAATCCATATAAAGCTGTTAACAAACTAAATTATTTAAATAAATTTGGTGCTTAGCAGCCTGGAGTCTTGTGTTACCTGGCAGGGAGGTGAGGGCTCTCTCAGCCGTCTGTCGCAGTGTTTCCCCCTCCTGCCACCGAGTCTGAGGCAGCAGCCACAGCTTCTCACCGCCCACTTCCTGCTCGGACAGAAGAACCAGCGAGTCGGCCAAACAGCGCTCCGCTGAGGTCGGGTCCTTATCTACATCGGCTAAAGCAGAGACAGGAGTGAGGGCAGTCAGCAGCTTCAGAGCAGCGCTGTCGCTGTGTGTAAAACTCACACTAACTTCTGAAATGTCACAGGGAGTAAAATGCAAATTCAGAATTCTGGAGCAAATAGATTTTCTGAATATCAAAAAATGCATTAAAGTCTCTTCGCTCGCTGGTAATTTCATTTAAAGCCAGCTCTGTGAGACTTTCAGACGATCTCATTTTCTTTCCTGCTCTGTTTTACTTGATTAATGATTGAAGCAGCACTAAAGGCTGAATACTACAACATATCACATTAAATTGCAGACATTTCATCAGGTGCATTTGCAGTGCTTGAGTATATTTTCATATTGTCTACATTCAGGTCTACTCCTTCATCCCACTGCTCGTGCATTGCCTGAACTGACCTCTGGCCCTCGGCGCTGGCTGAAAGCTCTTCATTTTCTGCTCCCAGGTATCTTCCAAGTCCTGAGCCAACATTATCTCCTGGTCCCCGCGGCTGTCCTCCTCGTCTGAGTCATAGTCGCCCGCCTGTTTACGACTCATCATCTCGGCATCCTCCAGAAGACGCAGCTCGTGGTCCGAAAGAACGCTTTTTTCCAGCTCGATCTGAAAGAATCCAAAAGGAGCATCTCAAAGGACATCTTTCAGTCTGGAAGCTGCAGCTGAGTGTCATTGTGGTTATCGTGGTAGATCAACCCTTTATCCATCCCTAAAACCCAGATGAACATTATACTAGAGCTGCTGTGTAACCTTTTTTTAAATTCAGAATATGATGGAAACAAAACGATGCAGAGCGCTCCTTTAATTAAGGTTAACTTTCATTTGGATTCTGTAGCCTTATTTGGGCATTCAGTGACATATGCTGTAATACCTGCAAAGCCAAAACTGAGTCCTTTTGTTTAAACTAGAAAGAAAAAGCACTCATATCTTATAGTTGTGTTACCTTGCCAACAAAAATTAGTAAATTTAAGGGAAGTGGAGATTTTGCTAAACCGATTTACCAACTTTTTTCATTTTTTAGACTTCCAAAAAAGAGCCGAAAGGAAGGCAACTGTAACTCAAATAAACATTGGCTGCAACAGTTCAGGCTGCTGCTGGTGGTGTAACGGTGTGTGAGCATTGTTTAAACACCACAGCCTACCTGAGTATTGGTGCTTCCCTTTACGACTACAGTGTACCCATCTCCTAATGACTGCCTTCCAGCTAACCCCTGTCAGAAAGCTCAGATCATCTCAAACTGGCTTCTTGAACACTGAACATCTTGACAACGACTTCACTGCACTCAAACTGCCCCCACAGTCACCAGACCTCAATCCAAGAGAGAGCACTTCAGGAATGTGGTGGAGCGGGACATCTCTGCATCACCAGCTGACAAATCTCCAGCAACTGTGCGATGCTATAATGTGAATGCGGACCGACGTTCCTGTGGAATGTTTCCAGCACCTTGCTGAATCAATGCCACAAAGAATTAAGGCCACTCTAAAGGAAAAGGGTAAGGCAGTAAAGCGCCTGGTGAGTGCACAATGCTAAAAAGCTGGAAGTTCACACCAAACTTGGCCAAAGTTTGAAATAATGAGGTATATCTAGCTAAAAATAATCTCAGTGGGCCAAAAGCACAGGCTTTAGACTATTCTGAACATTTTTTTTCAACATTTCTTTATAAAAACCATCTGTTACACAGATAGCACACAAACACCAGACGGTAAAATCCCCTCTTCTCCCTCATTGCTGCCACTTTATGTGCATTTAACAGAAAAGACAGTGAGAAGTAGTTTGAGGTCGGGACTTCTTTCCTTCTTTGGTTTGAACTGATTCAGCACGGATCGAAAGACTTGCATTATTTTTGCTTCAGACTTTGCTGCTGCCTCTACTTTAAGCCTGTACTTAACATATGACCTTATTATTGGAGCTGTGCCGTTAATTGATTTTTAAGTCCAAACACAATTTTGCCTCCAATAATTATTACAGCAAGTTAATAGAGACAAAACAAATATTGTCCTGTTCTGCGTTGCGCATCCTTTTGCATTCATTCACCCGCCTGTGGGAGATTTGAATAATAGTTAAATTTCCAGAAAATCCATTTAAATAAAAACACAAGTTTCTTCTTTTTCAAAGTTCAGTAATCTGTGATTTGTTCAAAGTCTATGAGTAACTCTGTTAAATGATAATGAGCTCAATACTCACTAAATATAATGGTGCCACAACAGAACAGCCCTATTTAGCATTTAAATAACATGTACTCAAATATTTTTTGTGTGACACAAAAATCTTTTTCTTTTTTAAGAAAGTGGGCAGCACAGCGCAGTGGTTAGCACTGTCGCCTCACAGCAATAGGTTCCTGGGTTTGAATCTACCAGCCAGCTGAGGCCTTTCTGCATGTTCTCCCTCTTCTCTCTGGTTTTCTCTCAGAGAGAAGGTCAGCTGAACTGGTGATTCCAAACAGGCTGTAGGTGGGTCATTCCATCTCAAATCGTCACATTTTCTGCTCCATCCTCTATGATCTGCCTAAAAAAAATGTATGGACCAAAGTGTGGACATATATAATGATTGCTGTGAAACAATTTGTCATATTTGCTCACTCCAGCATGAAAGCTGAATGAAAATAGCATTTTCCTCATTTTTGTAAATTTCATGTTTAAAAAGTACTCCACATTTTATTTAGCATTATTTTGCTGACTGCAGTTCCTGCTGCCAGGGGTGACACAACCAGCTATTAGGTTGTTTTTTTCCCCCCCTTAAAAAATGAAATCATCATTTAAAAACTGCTTTTTGTATTTACTCGGGTTCGTCTTCTTTGTCTAATATTAAAATTTGTTTGGCCGGGCCTCTCTGTGTGGAGTTTGCATGTTCTCCCCGTGTCTGTTGCCAAACCACATACCATTCAGAAATTGTTACCAGTTATCTTTTGCAATGTGACGTTTTTATTAGTGTGTGCTCAAATATGGGACTTTCCAGTACTGCTTGGATTTGTTTTCATATTTAACTAGCGGATATTCATGTTCAAACATTGCCTCCGATTTCAAAGTGCGAAAAACATGCAGGAGGTGAATCGACTGACCATTTTTAAAAAATTATATGTCTTCATGGGGGGAAAAGGTGGATTACACCTTAGACAGGTCGACAACCTGTCACGGGGCTAACACAAAGAGACAGACAACCCTCCACACTCACATCCACACCTACGGTCAGTTTAGAATCCCCAGTTAACCTAACCCCATGTGCGTGTTTGGACTGTGGGAGGAAGCCGGAGTAACCAGAGAGAACCCACACAGACACAGGAAGAACATGCAAACTTGGCACAGAAAGGCCCACACTCGATTCGAACTCAGGACCTTCTTGCTGTGAGGTGACGTTGCTAAGGACTGTATTTGAGTGCCATGACAGCTCAGATAAGCTCAATTTGGGACAGCCCAATTTGCATCTTAGTGGGTTGTCTTGCACCATATGGTGTATCACAGAATCACTGTATCGTGATGACATCTTGTCGTGAGTGACTCTGGATTCCCACTCTTAGGCTCGAGATTCGTCCCTGTGTAACACAGTGGATCCCCTCGAAGTGACAGCTGTGAATTAGAAATTGTAACATCCTCAAAGGGTCACACAATCAGTCCAGTCGGAGATTTCTGTCCAACACCAACATGTGCTTTTTCACTTTTCACCCCCTCTTCCCTCATTGTCTCCAACTCTTCCACGGAGACTCACCTGGTGCAGCATCTGTCTGAACTGTTGCTCGATGGGGCTGCAGTCCGCTGAGATGACCGGCAGCCTCTGCAGACACACCGCTGCCATTAGTGTCCACGGTGAATTCGCTCTTTCCGCCGCTTTACTGCATGGAAAAGATGCCCGACAAACGGAAGTGCTGGAAAACTGTCGAAAGGCCAAGTTCCCGACCGGTGTCCTCTCGAAAAAGGACAGAAACTGTCGGAGAGGCCGACTCGCCATCCGTCCACAGGGCGCAGCCATCTTTGTCTGCTGCATTCAAGGTACTAGCAAAAAATAATAAATAAATCCAACCTTGATTAAAACAAGACGAAAGTATGATTCTTAACGTAATTCCAGTGGTGACTGTAGTTTATAGAGCAATTACACTATTTCTCGTGTCTTAAGTGAAACTTTCCGTTGTTTTGTTGACGAAAAAACATTTTTAAACACAAACTTTTCACGTTATCGAGGGTTTTTGACGTACTTGAAAGCACCATTTCCGTCCTCGACCCACAATTCTGTGCGCAAAAGGGAAGGATCTATTCACCAGTATCGGGGGGTGGGGGGGTAAGCTACTTAAAAAAACAATAATATGCAATGTATAAACTCTATATGAATATATTCTCATTATCTATTTACTAAAAATATGACAGTTTATCGTCACTGTATAAGAGGAGCTTGTATAGATTTTAGTTTTTAATGTGACGTTACCCTCCCTCCCACCCTGCTTTGTCACTGGTCTGGTCTGGTCTGGATTGCTCCCTCAATGTCACGTTTGTTGTGTGTAAAATAATTTAACATCTGACTGCAAATGTGTGTGTAACTGTGTGGAACATGAATAAATTTAGTTGTATATTGTTTAGTTCAGTGAGTACCGTGTGCCGACAGCTGTCGCTCTCTCTAAACGCAAATACAGCGTCTCTGTAAGTGTTTTATGGTTATCTTTAATTAGCATTTCTGTTAGCTAACGGCTCGTTCTCTGTTGTAATATTTAGAGTCACATAGTGTCTTAGATTACACTTACATAATAATAAAGACATGTTTGGTCTGACAAGTTTATACAGTTGGTGCTAATTAAATTGCGTGTGTGCAGATGTGGAAACAGAGGGCTGCAGCGGACAGTGTGCAGCACTGCTGTCAGACATCAGGAGAAAGAAGCTTCATCCACCGCAGGGTCTGCGAAGGACTTCAGGTCAGGCTCACATTCAAGATTCTAGATTCTTTATTGTCATTTCTGCAGTTGCAGGTACAACAGAACAAAATGGTGGTTCGCCTGGAACGAAGTAGTGCATATAAACTTAAAAACAATCTAACTAAAATATAAATATACTAAGATATGAAAACAGCAATAAGGCCAGAACCCAGCAGCATTTATACTGAGTAGTGAGAGCCTGTGTTGGAGTGCGTATGCTGTACTGTGCAAGTAAGACTGTGCAAATGTTCAAAGAAGGTCCCTGGTCACAGTTTTAGTACTCTCACAGCCTGTGTGAAAAAGCTGTTAAAAAGTCTGCTGGATCTACGGCTGATGCTCCTGAACCTTCTCCCAGATGGTAGCAGGGAGAACAGTCTGTGAGATGTGTGGTAAGGGTCTTTTAGGATATCTGATACCATACGGATGCAGCGCTCGCTGTAGATGTCCAGCAGCAAGGGGAGGGGGCCACCTATGAACCTACTGGCCGTCTTTAGCTGGTGAACCTATTCAAGCTGTTAGGAGAGGTCACTGCGAACACCAGTCGTGTCACCATATTCCAAAAATATTAATAAATAAATAAAAATGTCTATGCATACATGTACATATAGATGGGTTACAAATTAAAAGCAAAAAACAAAAAAACCCATAACATTCATTCTTAGAAAGGTGTGGGGCCAAAACATAGAGCTCAAACTGCTCAAATAAGAGGATGTTGCCCACCTTAACGATGGCGGCGTCAGGTGTTGAGGAATCAGGACATGCTGATGAGAAGTGGGCTACTGGACAAGAACAATGACTGACAACATGGAATTGATGCAATGCAATCTATAAAATAAATAAATAAAAAATTCCCCACTCACCCTGTGGGTGGTCTTTGTCCTCCAAGCTCAGGTTATCTACCAGAGGCCTGGGAGCTTGAGGGTCCTGTGCAGTATCTTAGCTGTTCCTAGGACTGTGCTCTTCTGGAATCTGCTGGAGCCACTCTCCCAGTCTGGGATTCTGAGTACCACGGGTACCATTGTTGCCTTCACCTTCCACATCCTCTCTAGCTCTTCTCTCAGCCCTTGGTATTTCTTCCAGGTTTCCAGCTTAGCTGTGAGCTTCTCTTTCAGGTCAGCTGCCCTGGCACTCAACGCACCAGTAGTTCGTGGTACTTGGTACCCAATCTTGGATTGTGGGGATGATGATATCTCCCCCCTGACCTGATGTCCCGATTCTCATCTCATGTCCACTTATTCTTGTTCCAGTGGCTCACTTATCATCAGTGTGCCCTGGTTCCTCGACACGTGACACAATCATATAGCTCTCGCTCATATACCGAGGTAGGCTTGGTATCATGGGGGGGCCTAGCCTGGGGACCCTTACTGGATCCCCTGGCCTAGATTCAAACCCCTAACCTATTGTTCCAAAAGCAGAAGTGCTGCCACTACACACACACACACACACATTTGTGTATATATATATATATATATATATATATATAATTATAAAAAATCAGTCATAAAAATGAAAAAAAAATTTCATTGTAGAATAGAGCACAGTAGTCCTCACCCCCACCCCTGAGGCTCTTAGTCTCTTCCAAACTCAGCTGGGTATCCTTGCTAAAGTACTTCCAAAATGAAGTAAACAAATAGAAGTTTGTTTAGCAAATGGTACTTTCAGCTGCTCCCTTATTTCCCACGGGGGTCGCTACGGCAGATGGATCCGCATATTTGATTTGGCACAGATTTCTATGTCGGATGCCCTTTCTGACACAACCCTGCTATTTATCCAGGCTCGTGGTCCCCTGAAGCAGGATACGTGTCTCCTCCTGAAATCGAACCGAGGTTATTTCATGTGTAACGTGAACGTGTTAATGGAATGCAGCCAGCTGGAAGTTGGTTTGGCAAATGAAAGAGGAAAAGACGAGAGAGAGAGGCGGTCTTCCCCTGTCACTTTATGGAAACTGCCATCTGATACGTATTTTGTTCGACAGAATCAGGATGAGAATATTAACATTGTTAATGCTAACATTTAAGTTGCTGGGAAAATGTTCAGCAAGATGACATACAGCCCAATCCAGAGGCTGCAGCTCATGTCTCATGTCTCAGAGCATGACTGGACCTTTATCGCTTACCTGTACCATGTGGTGCACTCGTGCATTAATTTATTCCTGTTTTCTCTTTAATTTGTCACCAGCCGGTATCACGTTTCAGTGTCTACTGTCAGTAGGCTACGCTTCATTAAGAAGAAGCACAGCCTACTGCAGTATTATGATTTTAATCCCTAATCTTCATTTTAATCCTACAGCTATTTACCTCCACTGCCTGGTCAGGACACGGCACTGAGATGGGGCGGGAAGAAGTTTGAGGATTTACCAATCATTCACATTAAAGCCACATACAACAAGTAAGTGAACACAAACTCTTAAATTTGGCTGTTGAGTGGTCTTACTTTGACTGCATCAGATTGTCTTTGTTGGATTGCAAGTGTCAGAAAATATCTCTTAAAGCATATTTGAGATTCAGTCAGTACTTTGATTATTTTAGTCTTTCCTGTCTGTAAGTTCAGACCCATTAGCTGCAGTGTTGTGGTTTTTATATTGTCATCATAATGTCCATCCGTCTGTCCTTGAGGTTTTACAGACTCGAAAACCACAAGGAGTTGAGCCATGAAATTTTGCATATGTGTTCTTGCCCCTTCAAAGATGATATCTGTCCATCTCCCCATCCGTTTTAAATTTCTTATTAACAGCCATGGTGAGCATTGCTAAAAGCCATGAATAAGTTTTTGGGGTTTTTGTTTGTTTTTTTACTTTAAAAAGAGGCCAATGAAATTGCGGGAAGTAACTGATTCATAGGAAGTGGGTATAAATGATACAGAGTTCACAGCGGTGATTTGTCCTCACTGTGAAAACCAGTAACTCAGTCTGTCCTCCACCAGCACTCACATCCAGCTAACAGACAGTGCGGGGCAGTCCATGGTGAGGACGTCCTGCGGCACAGAAGGTTTCAAAAACATCAAGAAGTCGACGCCGATCGCTGCTCAGACTGCCGGCATCTCCGCTGCTGCGGTGAGTTCTCCACAACACGACGCTGGGTCACCTCATTATCCCTGCAGAAGATTGTTCCAATTAAATTAAAATTAGAGACTACAGCATCTGCTCCTTCTCCACTTTGTGTAGCAACACTTAATTCATGAATATTAATTCTTTGCCGTAAACAAACTGCCTTCTCTAAGGATGTTAATGAAGGCTGCGAGCTAACAGTTAGTTAAGGTCAGACAGATTATTATTTTTTTAATTCTTTGTAATAAGGATATTTGAGAGATAAAGCTGTATTATAATGCTGTCATTTTCAGCACAGTAAAATTATGCTTGCCTCTCATCTGTTTTGAGATATTTTGGCAACGACGAAAAGGTGCTAAACACATTTATTAAGAGCCTTTTCTCTTGGTTTTGAAAGCTGGAAGTCTTAAAGATTAATTCTTGTTTACCTCTTTGTCAATGAAGCCTTTTTGTTACACAAACAACTGCAGCTAACAGTGATTTTAAATGCCTCTTTATGCACTGGTTACTTTCTATTGTAAACAGCTTCTAAGCCTCGAAACTGTCAAACTAATGAAAACTGCTGTCACTGTTGGCTGAAGTGGATCTTAAGAAGCTGGAGAATGGCATTAATTGGAGCCTTGTTTATTCTGAACAAGTTAGCAGTGGCAAAACCACAGTTTCAGAGTAATGGGGTGTTAATGTGAATAGCTGACGGAGCAGCTCTGAATGTCACCGGCAAAAATGTAGCAGAAGCTCTAAAGCTCTAAAGCTTTCAGCTGTGTTTTTAGTTAAGATTACTAATCACATCTATTAGCCTCAGGACCAGGAGAGGATTTCATCTGCTGGCTTTATTGGACTTTTCTGAACAGTCGCATCAAAGTGATGCAGCTCGTCTAAGCTTTTTGTCCCCGCGTGTTGTCCTCTGAACAGAAAGCCACCGCGAAGGGAGTCACCTTTGTTCGTGTTGTGGTCAAAGGTCTTGGTCCCGGGCGTTTGGTGAGTAGTTTCTACAGATAAATATTTAATGCTGTTGCCGATACAACTAGAGTGTATTTTTGATAGGCTTTATTATTTTTGTAGCTTATTGTTTTGTTCAGAAGATGTTTTTTCGTGTCTTCAGACTGCTTATTTTGTCTTAAATCCAAAGACAATTAACAAGGATGCCAGCCTCGTTAAAGCAGCCTGCATGAAAATGAAAATAAAACATCTTTTATGTTATTTGTTTAATATATTACCCTATCTGCAGATGAAAAGAACAACTGTATGGAGAAGCAAATTGTATTACAGGATAACAGGAATGAAGCTAGTTTTGTATTTTGTACCTCTGACCCTGTTCTGTGCTCTTATGCGAGTGGGCGGTCAGTACCAGTAAACTTGTCACAGCGTGAAGAGCTGGTCCTCTAATTATTTCCAGACTTGTCACAATGAGGATAATTTAAGGAGCTGCAGACATGTTGATCTGTTCCCATTAGCTTTCTTAATGAATGAATGCATTTTTCTCTGCTCTGCAGTCTGCAATCAAAGGCCTGACAATGGGAGGCCTTGAGGTGGTATCTATCACTGACAACACCCCCGTGCCACACAATGGATGCCGCCCACGCAAAGCCAGAAGGATCTGATCTTTGTGTGCCAGAATGCACTGCGACAGGAGGAAGCTTTTGTGTTGTATTATGCTAATAAAGATTTTTGATGTGTAGCTTTTCTGGCTCTGAACTGACCTTACATGAAGCATTTTGGGGAAATAATTGCAGATGGGAGTTATTAATGAGCAGAGAACAGGCTTTTCAGTCCTCCGCTGCCACTGTTGACACATGAATAAACCTTCAGTCTCACTGCAGGCGCTTCGATGTTCATTAGTAGACTGATGTTTGCACACAGCACAGAAACGGCCCTGCATGGGAATAACTAGCAGGCATGGGAGCCCTTGAGCCTGACCGCGCTACACAGCTGAATCTGCAGGACAGCAGGTTGTGTGGAGTAAAGGGATGAAGCAAGTTCTGCCTTATTGTGTTGAAATTCTCTTATGTTATACTTTTAGCACATTCAACAGCCACATATATGTTTAACATTATAAAATACAATACTGCGTGAAATTCTTTGCTGGACTAAATCCTTTTTCTTAAGGACAGGACTTTCAGATACTCTTCATCTGCTGTAGACATACACTGCTCAAAAAAATAAAGGGAACACTCCTAGTTCACATCCTAGTTTTAGTGTTCCCTTTATTTTTTTGAGCAGTGTATATTTTTTTAGGCCTGCCGCTTCTTTTGTTCTCCACATGTCCAGTTTCCTCGAAGAATCACCTTGTTGGTGTGAAAATACAATTTTATGCCTGTCAGACTGTTATCTTTGGTATTTGTAGATTCAACTAAAGAAATGGAAAAATTGTGTTTTTGTGACAGGCTGCTTGTAACAAAGTGCCTAAAGATACAATTTAAAATTAGAAGTTATCTGTGTAGACGCAACACTGGTTCATCCCTTGAATTAGGTGCCTTTTTATGCTTGAATGATTCAGAGGTCGGTGGCTTAACAAACAAACAAAAAACACATGAAACTGGTCGGGTACAAGGACTGGACTGAAAATGATTGAAAAAGCAGCCAATGTCCAAAGAAAATTGTTTAGAGACCTTCATAAAGCCTGGAGAAAAGTGCCCAAGACCACTTTAAAAAATTAAAAGATAATGCAGAGGTGAGATTTTGGATAGCATTGTACATCAATGTAAAGCTCTGCAAAAACGAATAAATCTTGCCTTTAAAGATCAGTCCTGTTTGGGGAAATGTGTAGGTTCCCTCCAGGTACTCCGCCCACAGTCCAAAGGCCCCTGGATAAGTGTTTAAGAGGATGGATGAAGCAAGGTGGGCTTTTACCAACAATCCCCTGCTGCACCTTGGGCTGATGGTAACTGTGCTGCTTATTTTAAACAACACAGCAGCAACCATGCTGTAAACTGCAGACCAGAATTAGGCTTTTATTGTCTTGCTGTTGAGACAGACTCCTTCCAGAGGTCTACTGCCAAATGCCATCTGCACTCTAAATATTTTATGCACCTGCCTGAAGCGTTAACAAAATCTGACAAATACACGACTTTCTATATTTTTATTCTATAAATAGAGCAACTGCAGCATCCAAACTGAAAGCCACCGCTGGAGCGCCCCAACTACATTACACTATAAGGATTTTAGAAAACATAAGTAATATTAATAAGTCTTGTATTTAAGCATAGCTACAGGGTCATCTGTGATCTTCCAAAAACAAAACACTACCAAGTCCTATTAATAAAATTGGGGATACACTTAATGGTTATCACAGATTTTCTACTGACCTCGGGCAAATAAAAAATATATTAATAATTGCTGGAAATAAATTTTTTGTGGATATGAAGTGCAATAATAGAGGAAATTACAGTCCAGCAATGGAACTTTTATGTGCACCTCCAAATTTCTACTTTCTGCTCGTACAATAGTGACTTGTCAGTCACACGATAGGCCAACCTAAAGAATGTTTTACAAGAGACCATAATTTACAAAGCGAACACTGTGCTGTATTAAATGTGAGTTCATAAATGTGTCGTGAATGTTTTCACTGAAGGGACGGAGAGCTGACTTCTACACAACCAGAGGCCCCGCCTCCTGCTGCCACATCGGCTTCACTGTTCAGACCCGGAAGCTACGCTCATCTTTTACAGTCTATGCATAAAACACACTAAAGAAAATGATTTTGCACTGTTTTCCCAGTGTGCCGATTGACTGATGGATTCAACTTTAAGCTGCCTCTCACCTCTCGCGTGTTTTGCTTTTCTTTTCACAATTCTACGGCTGAAGTGAGTGACTAACTAAATCCCTATTAGAGCCAGACCCGCTGCTTTGTAGTTCTGAGGGACAAAAGAAAGAAAAGGATGTGCTGTTTATCTGTAAAAAGGTCTTGGAAAGCATCTCGTCAGATTTAGGAATTAAATATTTCATGCAGCTGGTAGATCTCATAAATTATGTTTTAAAAAAGAAGTACTGAAAGTAGAGATTTTGCACACGCTAGTTTTACAAAAATACAATTTATTTCGAATCGCAGTTTCTTTACACAAACATCTGAACTCTGAATCAGGCAAAAGCTAAATCACTAATGTGAGATATTAGATATTGTGGACCTCAGAAGCAGCGTTCCTCTCCCATCTCTTGGCTTCTCTCACCAGCCGCACATTCAGCAAAACATCAACAAAACTACACGAGCATCAAAAAGTCCAACGACGCTTCAAAAACGACCACAGAACATAAATAACAAAGTACATTACTACAGCTTCCACACACCGCAAAATAAGCTCACAACTGATGATGAAGATACTTTCAAGGGAAATAAAGGAATTCTGGGAAATCCTGGGAAGCCTTTTCAACGGGAGCAGAAATGGAGTAATGGGCGGCGTAAACACTAACAATTATTCCAGGATTTTTGAAGCTTCCCAAGCTTTTTTTCCCCTATTCAGGAAAACTGACAATAGTGTAAAGTGTCAGAATTAGGTCACTCTTTACATCACATCACTCATATCTTTACAGCAGCAAATATACAGTTTGTAAAACGAGACAAAAACTACATGGACTGTGTAGGCATTTGCACCTGCAGACATTTCTTTTACTCTCATACAGTCTGTGCAGAGTTGGAAGGTTTACACCAGTACTGGAGAAGATTGTCGGTCAAAATCTCTTCTGGGTTTCAGAGAACAAAGTGAAAAAGCCCTCAGCAGCTTGTGGATGTTGCCTTAACAAAGGCACTTAATCAGGGACTGTCTCAGTCAGCCGTGAGACTGTGCGGACTGTGTTTAAGAATGAAACTGGGCGGGGCTGAAACACAACAGCAGAATTTGATGAGACAAGAGCTTTGTATTTAATGCAGCACGAGAATTTAGAGCCTATTAAATATTGCACTTTGAAAGAGGGAGATGCAATGAGGAGATTAAATATTAGAGTTATGAGAAGTGATTGTGCATAAAGCCCTCTCATTAGGAGATATAAAAGGGAAGAAATGTTGGCACTGCAAGGTAAGAACAGGAGTGGGTTTGGTGAACTGAAGGAGTGTGTCAGGAAGATTTTGTGCTACTCTGCATCACTTTCCCTGGAGGTTGCTGAGCTCCATGTCATCCTTGCGGCGCTTTTGTTGGGCAAAGAGGGAGCTGAAGGGGTAGAGCTTGGCTTTGGCTGGATAGCGCTGGCCAGCAATGTCCACCTCGTAGTCCCCACGGTTGATGAAGTCAGGAGTGATGGGTGTGGGGAGCCCCTCAGGGCCAGGTGGCGGAGACACAAAGCCCAGGCAGACGTGGCGCTCCAGGGTGTAACTGTAGGCGCTGCTGGTGGTTTTCCCTGCTAGTTGGCCATTACGATACACGGGCTCACCCCACCACGGCCACAAGTCGAGTTCGGTGTCGTGGTCCTCCAGAACCAGCATGACGAACCGTCGCGTCACACCGTCCTGACGCTGCTGCAGCAATGCCTCACGACCAATGAAATCTGTGTCCTGATGGAGAGTAAAAGGTGTGGCGAGGATGAGAAAAACAGAAGAAATTAGTAAAGGTCAAACTGAGTAAACAAAGCAATGGCCCTGCTATGTACAGCTCTGCCAGATCAGCAGGAGACCACTCTCTGTAAATTCCCACTTTCTCCTAACACTACAAACCATATCCAAAAATAGTGAAATCTGTGTTAAACTGTAGATGCCTTTAAATCAGCACTGCGCTGACACTACTCTGCGCAGCAGACAGCACACCTGATGTTGCACCCTTTCAAAATGACACTGACGGTAAACTTTGCACCTGCTACTTTAAAGCACCACTTGTTGTGCCTGCAGGTGCAGCCTGGTGACAAATTCTCTGCTGCATCCTGGCAAAGACTACACCAAGATGCTGAGTCACCTTTCAACCACTTTAAAGCAAAAGAGGGAAAGTTTAAAACTTTAAAAGCAGCGTTATATTTCTATGATGTTGGCAAAGTTTATGTGTAAAAATGTAACTGCCTGGAACGCAATTCAATCATAGCTAAATCATCCCATTAGGGTGACCGCAGTATGAAGCTGATGAAGCAGATGAACTGGCAGCAGACCTTGTCAAACTTGACCCTGAACTCTCGTCCGCACTCCAGCGGGGTGGTGAAGGCGTCGAGGTCCTGACCCCAGAAGGCGAAGAATTTCTCTATGCGTAGACTCCGCAGCGCGTAGTAGCCTGCGTTACGGATCCCGTACTTCTGACCCACTGACATCACCTCGTTGTACACATGCAGCGCGTACTGTGGAGAGGAACAGATGTCTGATACTCTATATGGCACTTCCTGTACATTACATACCCCAGTTTCTCAGTAATCAGAATAAGCCATGTTAAAAATCATATCACTTTTAACCATTAACAAAAGCCACAAAAACATGTTTGACACTACATTAAAGTGTTTTCATGTAATCAGCATCACTATTGTGCATTTGAGTGTTGATGGAAAAAATTAAGCATCTCAGAAGTTCTTTTTTTTTTTTTTTTTAAATATTCATATTTACACATTTCTGATTTTGGATGAACTAAAAGGCTTTTAGAGCATTAATCAGTTTTTTATGTCCTGGCAGCTCTTCCCAGCCATCACTACAAGAAAGTGAACATTTTCTGGGAGAAAGCATGCGTGTTAGATCTTCTGGAAATTTGTCCTGTAAAGCTACTCGTGTTTTTATGTCGAGGCAGCTGTGAGATTCTCAGATCAGTCTTCTCTCGGGATTTTAATGACACATAATTTGACAGTCGTATAATGAATGTCTTATCCGTCCTCACACCCCTTTTCTGCTTTTAAAATATCTTTATGGCATAAAAAAAAACTTTCTGCTGTTTCAGCCATTCCTAAACTGGAGACTGCCATCATCTCTTTTGAAATCTGAACATCTTCTGCGTCCCACCCAAACCTTCGATCACAACTCTGATCATCGTACAAGCCGAAGCTGAAGCATCTGTTCTCTGTGTTTTCATTTATTTATTTTTATCTTCTCACAGTCTGTTTGCTGAGGTTGAGTTTCCATTACTTCAGCTTTACTTCTACCACCTGATACAGCTTCATTAAAGTGCCTTCCTGCAACTGATTTACTCCAAGAAAAGATCAGGATCAACCATCATGTGAAATGGTGTCTGTTTAATATCAGTGTAAGATTGCACCTCTATGGGGATGTAGAGCATGAAACCTGGTTCTCCGGTGTGAGTCATGCTCATGACTCTGATCCCGTTGGCATAGCCCACACTCATCTCCTGTGAACACACACACACACACACACACACGGTCAGTTACTGTTCTTGGCAAGGTGAGGCGAAGAACTGATGCAGAACTACTTTTTTAAAAAAAAAAAAAAAAAAAACAAGCTATCAGCTTTGCTGCATCTAGCCTTTCCTACCTTACAGAACATGGAGGGGAAGTGGTCAGGTGTCATGGAAACATACGACAGCTCAGCCAGAACGTCCATTGCGCGAGGTCCAATCAGATTTAAAGCTGAAAAGTATGAGTCATCAACACTGAAGAGACTTTCTGATTAACAAAGCCCACAGCTGCTGTTATATAATGTATGCAAAAAAACAGGATCTGGGCCAACTGTTGCTCATATTTCAGACAGTTAAGATAACTGCATTAAAAATACCCAAATCCACTTTCAGACGTGTAATTAATGCCATGCCTCCACAGACTTCGTCCCTCTACTGTCTGATTTAGAGGGTTATTTAAATAACTGGGTTAGGAACAGACAGCAGATTGTTTTACTTTTTTCACTGCTTTAAATGTTATGTGAGCACTAGATGGCGATATCAGAGCAGAAACCCCATAAAGCTGCTGCATGCTTACCGGTGTACTTCCAGCTGACATCCTCCAGGTGGAGGTGTGGGTCATTAGGCATGTGCTTCTTTATCCAGGACCAACAGTGGACCTGCTGGTCTGTCGGAGAGATGATGAAAAAGCTGCACAGCAAACAAAAAAGTGGGTTTAAATATCCATCACGTACTGCATTTCTACAGTGCTACTGCACAGATGTTTCAAACCTGTTCTTGCTGAGGCGGACCACGCTGCAGTCGTTCTCATAGCCTCCCCTCTCATTCAGCATGCCGGTGTGGACGATGTGTCCAACGGGAACATCCAGGTCGTTGGCACACAGATGTTGGAGCAGCTCCAAAGCTTGATCACCTGTTGACTGAACCGTGAGGACAGAGAGTAAGGTTCAACCTGGATCATTTTAACACTAGATTCATTAACTAAAGTGAATTCATTTAAAAAGGGAAGGATAACAATATGCTACCCCTGCAAAGGTTTTTGCCAGCTGGCAAAGAACAAAATAATATTAAAAAAACATTTTTCTTGACATGCATACATAACACTGATGAATATCACATTCATAGTGATTCATGACTCACAGTCAGCTCGAATTTGGTGAAGGAGGACATGTCGATGACACAGACGGCCTCTTTGCAGCATTTCACTTCTGCTCCAACTATGTCAAACCAGTCTGGCTTGTAAAAAGTCTTACTCTGGTCCAGTGACAGCAGATCTACAAAGATAAACAATCCAATTCATCCAAGTGCTTTGATTCATTAGACAAAACCTGTGCCTTAAGCCACAATGGTAAATAAACCGCACTAACCCAAATGTTCAAGTATTCTCATAAGATCAAATATATCTACAGTCAAAATCTTAAAGACTTTGACTCTAGCAAAGTAAAACAATGCGTTCAGTGAGCCAAACCTTTTCCCGGAGGAACAAAGTATTTGGGCCTTTCGAAGCCGTGTTTCTCCATCCAGCGAGCCCCCTGGGTGTCGAGGCGGTCATACAGAGGACTGGTCCTCAGCTGACGTCCAGTCTGAAAGTCCCATCGAGGAACCTTCAGCTCATACAGCAGGGCTAGACGTGGACACACAAAAATTAGAAGCACAGATACCAGAGCAAGAATACACGCTACATGCTATAATAACCATCTAACATTTGTAGTAACTGAACAACAACTAAAGCAGCAGAATTTGTCGCTCCAAATGATTAATTATTTAACTAGTTCAGATGACTATACAGCCTTTGTCTGGATAAGAGCATGAACCCAACACCCAGTAGAGCTCATTACTCACGCATGACTTCCATCACTCTGTGTCTCAGGAAGGTTCGGCTGCTCTGCAGGTTGCCAAAGCGTTTAATGTCCAGCGGCCAGACATTGGCAGTGGGGTAGCCATAGGTCATCCACTCTGCCAGGTACCTGAATACCAAACCATGCAACAGGCCATTTGTGCCTGATTGTAATGCAAACAATGTCCACAATACAGTACTGATCACTGCAACTGCTTAGCCATTGAATACAGTGCAGTGCAGTTTGGAAACCGTTAAGTAATGTCTGTCCTTATATAAACCGTAGGCTATCATCTAACACACACACACACACACACACACACACACACACACACACACACACACACACACACACACTTATATTCATTCTTACTTGCCAGCCCCTCCAGCAAAGGCCAGGCCTGAGGAGTTCATCCCTGCCAGCACATAGTAGCTGGACACACCCGGGGTCTCCCCCATCAGACATCGCATGTCAGGTGTGAAGGACTCGGGACAGTTGACCAGCTGATGGATCTCAGCTGATTCAAGATTGGGCATTCTCCTCAGCAGGGCATTGAGCATCGGTTCTGAAGGTAGAAAACAAGAGGTGCTCTAAAATGTATCAACTCCACATCGATGCACCAGGAAACTGCATTAAATTAACAATAAACCACACCATGATCAAGAAATATTATTTCTCCACATTTCAAAAAAATATGCTGCTTATTGCAACTAACTACTGATTAATCTCCTGATCAGTGGGTTTTAAAACTGGGAAGAAATTGCACATCAATGTTGCATGAAGCCCAAAAATGACACCTTCATCGTCGTGTTTTCTGACACAATAAAAAGTCAAAATCTGAAGATATCCAGCTTACTATCACATTAGAAAAATGAAGGCAGCAAATCTTCATATTTGAGAATCTGTAACCAGATTATTTTAGTCCATTAAGATTACATTTTAAAAAGTTACTAATTAACAAAATAATCAACTGAATTGCTGCACTAATGAGTTAAATTAAATGTTACTATATTACAATCAATTATAACGCATTAATATAATGCAATACATTCTGATAGATCCTTTCAACAGCTATTGTTAAGCACTACACTTAAAAGCTAAAACTGCGGCGCGGTCGGTCACACTCTGGCTCGGCGATGTGTGCTGCTGTTACTCAGAGTTGGCTGGTAATAAACGCCTGTTTTATGGCAGCCTGGTATGAGAAAGCTCACATTACTGGTGTAAGGCCAAGGTCATAAGACAGGTGTATGTTTACATGCGTACAGAGAGGTGGGTCAAAAACATTTAAGGTAGCCTGAAGGAAAAATATATAAAAATAGACGCGTTCCGTCGTGCTACATGTGCGGCTGTTAAATTAAACTGATGCAGGTTTGACTCTGTCGCTTTATTTAAGAGCCAAACTTCATCAGAATTTAGGTTGATAAATTCTGATGAAGTTGTTGCGTTTTGTCTTTCCTTCTGTTCCATCTCATTTTTTTTTTTTTACCAAAGTGATCCCAGTCTTCCTGCATGTTCTGGATCTCCAGCTGGTTGCGGCCCTCAGTGAAGATGGGTTTAGGGTTTTTCTCAAAGCCTCCTGACAGAAGGCCTCCCTGCCACGGCCGTACATATATCCTGCCATCCATATCGATCACCACTAGATAAGAGAGACACAGTTAGAAAACCTCGCCTGGGCTTGTTTTGACTTTTAACAGGCATTAACCTGCATGCTGTTAAGCATAATATCTGTATAAGTAAAATGGTCTAGCCCAGGGGTGTCCAAACTGCAGTTAATCAATTAGCAATTTTGCCAAAAAAGAGAAAAGAAAAAGCGCTCACAAAGTGAATGTTCTTCTTTATTACAGACATGATTTTAACTGGCAAAGAAATTTACTTCCTGGGTTTTGTAATATGTGAGACCTGGTGTGTTGGGTGGAAGTGGCTCCTGGAGGGGTTTGGTGAGGAGGTAGAAGTGTTCACATCCATGGAGGGGAACTGACACCTTCACCTCACTAGCCTGGCCCAGCTCGTAAGCCCACTGGAGCAGAAATAGTCAGAGCAACCAAATACAATGAGCTGTTATAAGAACTCAAGCTAGATACTAGTAAGAAACGATTGCTTCAACTAGTTTCATAGGAAATAATAATAAAAATAATAGCTTCCTGCAGCAAACTGCCTGTCCTGCTTGTTTATTTTTGACCAAGCATCACAATGAGCGTCTGCATAAACAAAGGTAATTCCAAAACGTTTACAAAGGCTTTTCCTCACAAATTACATTATCTAAGCTGAGACTCAGTCTCATTATGCAGCTGCCACTGAATGGTTTACCTGTCCAGCACAGTTGACAAAATATTCACACTGAATGGAACCACGGTCAGTTTCCACAGCTGTTACACGACCCTTCTCTACCAGAACCTGCTGAACGCTGGTTCGCTCCAGGATCTGAACCCCTGAATAAGGTGAAAAAGGCAGGGAAAAGCAGAAGGGGGGAAAAGGAGAAAAGGAAGGATAGAAGAAGGCGATTACAGTTATGAGGAGGGTGAGCAACAGTAAAACAGACAATTTATGACCTATCAAAACCAAGCTGCAAGTTCACGTTACCATGTCGAGCTGCAGCCACAGCAAGGGCATGGTTAACTTCTGGTGGAGACACAACAGCATCTTCAGGGAGGTGGAGTGCACCCACCAGGTCATGAATGTTAACAAGAGGGTGGAGTTTGGCCACCTCTTTAGGTTTAATAATATTACAGTTGATCCCCATTACCCTGAGAATAAAGCAAAAGGGGCAAAAGATTTATTTATGTTTTTAATCAGTAGAACAGGAAACAGCTGTCAGGATTATGTCAAACATTAAGTTTACAACATGTGTGTCTCCATACGGAAAGCTGACAGAGCCTTATGACCCAATAATAGCTGTGGACTAATATACTGACTTCAGGACTTACTTGAGTCTTGATGCGAGACGCTTAAGAGAAATGAAGCGATCTTGATTTTGAGCCAGACACAAAGACCCTGTCTTCACATAACCTGCAACACATACCACACACCACATATCAGAATCAGAATACTTTGTTGATCCCAGAGGGAAATTTCTGTTGTTATGACTCAGCCAGAGTGAAATCTATAGCTATCATTTTAGCTTTGCAAAAGATTTAAAAAAAAAAAATAATAATAATACAGTTTGTGTGATGCCAAGCACATCAAAATTCTGGTTGTGTCAGCCACATGCAAATGTTTCTAAATGCAGAGATATAATGCAGTATGCTGTCACAATTTGCTCCAGTGTCTGTTTTATGCTCATTGCAGAAGCTATATTCAAGGAAGATATAAACACAAAATGATCTACAATGTCTACATTAATAATTAAAATGTAAAAAAATATGTGGTCATGCATCTGGGAACTGTTAACAGTTATTTATTAACAGCTATGGTAACATTATTAGTGATACAGGAAACCTTTCTCAACAGAAATAGCACGAGGTCAGTAAAATATGTTAAATATGAGTAAAGGCAAAATTATGTAAAGAGTCTGACCTGTTTTAACCCCCGTCTCTACCTCCAGCTGCTGGTAAAGACTACTGGAGTAGTTGGCCATTTCACACTCAATGGAAATGGGCTTGGCCACACTGACAATACCAGCACATAGCCTTGTTGTTCCTGCACCAAGTCTGGTTGGGATAATAGCCAAGAAAGCATTAGCAATACAATGTCACATCAAACTTTTCTCTTCTCTATCACCTTCTAATGTTCAAGCTGTCCCCATTACCCACACATAATGTCAGGGGTCTGAGTTGATGACAACATTAACTCAAACCACAATTTTAGCCAACAAACACAGGAGCTTAGCTATAATTTGTTGAGTTGAAACTCTTACCTGCCCTGCTCAAGTAACACAATACCAGTCCAGCCCAGTCTGGCCAGGTGGTAGGCCACTGATGTTCCCACTATACCTCCTCCACAAATCACCACCCGGGCCTGGCTGGGCAGTGGAAGCTGCCGGGAGTCACCACTGGCCGTCAAACACTGAGGGGAAGTCCAGAGGCTCCTGACAGCCAATCTATACCCCGTCTGGTGCAGCAGCCGCAGCCGGGGGAGCATGGCAGGGGACAGAGCCCTGGAGCTCCGCACACAGCTGCACATAGCTGTGCTTTCTGAAACCAGAGACACAGAATTAAAGGTTACTACATATTAACAAGAGGAAAGTACCACAGCAATTGCAGGTGCCCCCAACTTCCCAACCATACTGACATAATCTTGATGACGTATGACCAGTTTTCTGTAGTGTGCAGGGTGTGATACAGAATCGGTATATTTTAAGTTGCTGTATTTTTTTTCTGAAATAATTTGATATTTGCTGTAAATATGGCTGTGCCAATGTAACAATCTCATTTTGATTTGTTTTGGAAAATACTATGAATATTACTACCACACTGCAACCTAAACATCTCTGATACTGTAACGTTTCTGGTAACAGCATCGATTAGTTTGCCTTCTAAACTTCCTATGTCAGCGCCTTTAAAAGTGTCTACTATAAGGTAGTTTAAATTGTCAACACTGGAAGTCAATAGTTTCCATAAGATTACATGATGATGCACAGCTATTCTTAAACTTACGTTGCATTTAGCTTAACCAAACACAATTCAAAGTAAATGCAACATCAAACACTTTGAATGGGGCCTGGAAACCAGCAAGGTGAACTTACAACAGTCCTTCAAATGTCTGCTTCTATTATAAAGACAGCTGTTATCCCTGAAGCGTTGCTTTACTTGAGCTCTTAGCAGCACTGCTAGCTTTAGCTTACGGTGTGTAGGTATCTTTGGAAATTACACTTTTAGCTTAGAAGCAAAGATACTTGGCTGACATGTAGATTACCAAAGTCGCGTACAAAGTTTCCTAACATTTTGGGGGGCTGTGCTAGCTAGCATTACTGATAAAGGTAGTGCATAACACAGCTTAGGCTATCGAAAAGCTAGCTCATGTTGATTGATTTCTGCAAACTCAACCGCTAAACCAGGCTGAAAATCTTCTTCTCTGAGATCATAACATTTATTTTTCACAACTACTTTAAACTCACCAAATCAGCCAAGTCCCGTGGTTATGATATTTCAATGATTAAAGTAAAGGATCGTCACTAAGATGTGACTGGAAGCGGATTTAGGTGCTCCCGTACATAGATATATATACATAGATACCGAATTGATCTCTGACTCGTATGCCTACGTCACCGCCATATTGGAGGGGGCAGAAGCGGCCACCATAACATGAGAGAGATGCTGCACTCTGAGTTTTTCGAACCAATTTACGGTCAAAACGGGATCACAT
>JAVDPK010001617.1:112849-128254 GCA_034780415.1 Cichlasoma orientale | reverse complement strand
ATACCTGGGTCTCTCCACCTTTTGGTTTGAGAACTGAAGAAGCCTTTCGGATGAGAGGTGAAACATCTTCAAGAAACGTAGTCCAGTCGCCCTTTTTTCAAGCTCCAGAGACACTGCTGTACCATTTACTATCAGTAGTAATTATCATTCTGCCAAAGGAGAGTGAAAAAATCACTGGATTGCTTCATAAAACCTTTTCCCATGTTGTAACTGAAGATCTGTATTATTGTCATTTTAGTCATATTTATTAATAACAGCTTTCCGAGTTTATTAAAGTAAAAGTCAAAAATCAGTAAGATCATGATTGTCCAACCATCCATTTTCTTCCACTTATCCTAGATTGGGTCATGCTGGTAGCAGATTAAGTAAACATCCATCTAAGCAGCACCATTTTCTAGATCCTTCTGGGTGATCCTCACACCTCCAGACCAGATTAGATACATAATCCCCCCAGAGAGCTCTGGGTCTGCCCTAGGGTCTCTTTCCAGCTAGATGTGTCTGGAAAACCTCCAGACAATGACATCCAGAAGGCATCCTAATGAGAGGTCTGAATCATACCAATGGGCTTGATGTCATAGAGCACCAACTTTACTTCAAGCTCTGGGTGTCTGAGCTCTGGACTTGCTTGTATCCACAATCTCATTCGTTTGGTCACTACCTGGAGCTAACGACCACAAGTGAGGGTGAAAACATAGAACAAATTTCCGGTTGCTGTTAGGATATTTCACTTTAGACTGAGTGAACAAGAGAACAAAGCTGCAGTCCCAGAGTCATAACTGCGGATATTACAACTTAGTCAAAACGTCTGTAGTCACAAAGGTTTAAAAGGTATTTGTTCAAAACGAGACAATTGTCTACCCCTGTCAGGAGGATTTGCACAGTATTCTTAATTTTCTATCACATGAGTCCAAGTAAATGAGAAAATATGTTTGGGCAGCCTCATTGAAGGTGTAAAGAGCAGCCAAAGTGCTACACTTCAGGGAACATCTACCTATCAGGGCCTAATTTAGTACTGGCAATTTCCAGCATAACTCCCTCTTCTTGCAAAGAATAAAGGCCTGTTTTCCAATCCAGAATATACTCGAGGAGAGTGAAGACAGCCTGACAACAATGACTCAGGTTATTACAAATGTGTGTGCACACAGAGGAGGCGTGAAGGTGGTCGTTATCTATATTTCTGTCTTCTTGTCCGAACCGTTTAAAGCTCTGTAAAAATGAAGCACCGTGTGGATTTATTCTCAGGTTCTCTTGAGAGACTGTAAGACTCAATTATTCTGCTTTTAATTAACTGATTAACCACTAAATAAACCAGTTAATTAAGTCATTACTGCGCGGGGCTGCGCCGAGGCGCTAGTGATGGATGTCTGCAGTCAAGATGAATAAGTCCAGCCTCCTGATGAAAGGAAATGCATTTCTCATTAGTTAGTTTTCATTGGTTCTCAAATTGTGGGTCATAAAGCCAATGCGAGTGGGGTGTGGCCAACTGAGGAAAATATGAAGTGAAACTGAGTTAAATTAAAATTATTTTCTTTTTTAGGGGAAAATAAACAAACACTATGTGCTCGTTTCAGGAGCCACTGTGTTAGTAAAGAAAGTAAAGGTATGAATTTTCATCCATGTCCTATAACCAATAAATATAATTTGACATGGGAACATCAGCATTGGCTCTGTAGTTTGTATTTGAAAAATATGTGTGTAACTATATTTAAATCCAGCTTTTAGAAATTCTCAGAATGGTAGAAAACATCATAACCTTCAAAATGACATCCAGACATCCATGAATAAGTGCTGCTCAGGTTAAAGAAATGCTTAACTGTATATTTTGGTCTGATTTCTCGCCTTGCCATCCAATGGCATACACCTCAGTATGAGAACAGCCCTCAGAAATTCTCAAATTGCCTCTCACCGTGTTATCAACTGTTTCCACCAGTATTTTCCCCATTATTGCCATTTTCCTCATCAAGAATAGGAAATAAAAAATAAATTACTCCCAGCCCGAAGCACAGCTTAAAGCCGGATTATTTACGCGTGGTTGATCGGAGGAGCAATGTGCATCCGTCGTTTTATTTTTAAAAGCAGAGCTGCAGATTATTGGGTAACTTATGTAAAGACCGCAGTATTGCCAAATTTACGTCAGAGCACCACGTCAGTGCCTCTGCTCGGCTGTAACTTTCCTCGCATGTGCACGAGCAGCGTTACAAGGCCGTGTGAGTTTTAAACCGCAGCCTGCCAAATGATGATGTGATGCTGATGATCTGATTGCAGTGAGTCTGCTGTGTGGTAGTGGCTGGCGCTGAGTAGCCGCTGGAGACACTCACTTTATGACCTGGTGTGATAACCACCCCTTCATTCTAAATGCAAATAAAGATGATATTTGACTGGAGGAAGATGGGCCATGAGTTTACAGGGGCAGCGAAACTGTGTGAGTCTGCCCCTACAAGTGTAAAAACACACTGAAGATCAAGTCACGTATGGCCTGAGAATTGACTATTACTCCCTGGAAGATGCTGTATAGATAGTCCAGCTGTCTCAATCCACCTCTGTAATGTAATTTTCTAAGCTTGCCTCCTTTACGTACTTGGATTTCCCCTTATTATAGTTTTATCTCAGTGAGCTACTGAGCTCTTCCACACAACCATCTCTAGGGTTTATAGAGAATGGCCCGAAAAACTGAAAATATCCAGTGAGCGGCAGTTCTCTGGGTGAAAATGCCTTGCTGATGTCAGAGGTCAGAGGACAGACTGCTTCAAGCTGATAGGAAGGCAACACAAACTCAAACAACCACTCATTACAAGCAAAGTATGCAGAAGAGCATCTCTGAGCACACAGCACACTCAGAGATGCAGGTGGGCTACAGCAGCAGATGACCACAGGTAAAACTGTTGCCTGGGCTGATGTTGTCTGGGCCACAGCCTACCTGAGTATTATTTCTGGCCATGTCCTCCTTTATGACCACAGTGTACCCATCTTCTGATGGCTGCCTACAGCAGGATAACATGCTATGTTTTGAGGTTAAAATCATGGATAGATGGATCATGGATCGCATCATCGAAGACAACAAATCTGTGTGATGCAATATGGATCAAAATCTCTGAGGAATGTTTCCAGCACCTTGTTGAATCTATGCCATGTAGAATTAAGGCCGTTCTGAAGGCAACAGTGTACCTAATAAACTGTCTGGTGACTGCACATGTATTAAATTTGTCATTTTTTTAGATAGAATTTGTGTGTACTTGACTAGGGGTGCAATCATGTATTTGTAGTCAAGCAGATATAGATTATGTAACTACAGATGGGTGACAAATTAAAGGAAAACTGTGACCACCACAGTGAGAGGACCCAGGTGGCTCTGTTGTGCTGTGAGGTGGATATTGCAAGGATGGGTTGGGTCCACTTGTCACCTTAGTGGTCACTGCAAATGAAGACAAAGCTAATCACTTTTATCCCGATTCCTCCATCCATTAAAAGCATGAAAATCATGTGAATCACCTGCTAGGGCCATAACCAGAAATCAACCGAATCAAACACTTGTGGGATATTTCGGCTTTTCCATCATTGAAATGCCAAATAAGGAAATATATTTAAGCGGAATAGTGGTCTATCCATCTATGTATGTGACTTCCAGAGACTTGTGGAATGAACACCAAGGTGCATTGAAGCTGTCCTTTGGCATCTGGAGACCCAACATGTGGGTTGGTTTATCCTTCAGGCTGTCACCCATGTGTGAGGCACTTGTGCCCAAAGTATATTTTTAAAAATAGCAACATTTTGGTTTCATACTATGCATACTTACAGCTATTTTTTACACTCTTCTGAATCCTTAATTATTCACAGATTATCTTAGATGCTAATTCAGTTCAAATTTTTTTCTAAGGCATAAAAAAAAATACTAACTCTAATAAAATATGGATTTAAATGTATCGACATCACCAGAACAACTTCAAACTCTTGCAGGAGTGAGGCATTTTTAAAGAAATAAGTGGAGTGTAATCACAATGTTAGTTTTGTAAGATGATGAGTCGATATGACAGGTAATTAAATGTTATTTAGTCTTCTGCCTGCAGCCTGTGTGCGTTTTCTGTCAGAAAAGTGAATTTGATTGACAACCTGTCCCGGGCCCACTCAAACTACTCTGAGCTCTTTGTTGTAATATTGATGTCTAACTGTCAAAATGGCAGTTTGGCCACTGATGTGACATGTACCAGAAGAGCAAATAAATATTAAACATCAATACGTGATTCTTCCCTAAACCTACGTGCACCCTTATACTCCCCTGTCATCAGCTCCTCTTTTCTTTTGAGACACTTTCTCAGTGTCTTAGTCTCACCCCTCTTTGTCATATAATTTTCCACACGCGTTTTTTTTTTTTTCTTTCACACCAAAACGAGAAAACTTTTCTACTAAAACCTTTGGCTTTTTGTGTATGGACGTCTCAGTATCCATGTTACAAAAGCTAGAACTCATCTTTGTGAAAAACATGAAGATTGAACACTTAAATCACATGATTTTCTGTCTCCTGGTCGGAGGTCACATCAGCTCCGCCATCACTCATGTACCTGCGTGACTAATGCGTCTGGGATTCAACAGATCTCAGGTCAGAGGAAACACTTAGAAAAAAACCTCGAGTGTTTATTTGCATGTTCCCCGTCAATCAGACCTAGTGTGACGTGGCAGCTGAAGCCATTACAGGCAGACACGCTAAGCTAAATCAATTTGCTTTCTCAATGCATCTAATCACCTGAAGTTGACTGACGTTGCAGAGGTGGCTCACGCATACTTCCACAGAGGTCACACAAGACTCGTTTCCTATTGATTTTTTTGTTTATGATTTGAAATGAGGCGATGCACTCAGATTTCTTATTTTCTATCCCTCCTAAACAAATATCTTTATTCGTTTTTTCTTGTTTTTTTCCCCAGTTGTAATTATGTAAAATTAGATATTACTGTATGTATAATTACCTATAACACCTGCAAAGACAGCTATTTTCATACTGATAAGTCTTTCTTGAACACAGGTGTAACTAATAAGTTAACCGTACTAATGGGCAGATTAAATTCAGGTGAGGCCGGTTTACTGAGACGTGCCTGAATGGAAGGAGCCATTAGTAATAATATTAGTTTCACTTGCACGCTTTCTACAATTGCTGAATTATCAGCTTTGCCAAAAATCTTGTTAGGATTGATTATTATTTTTAGCCAACCTTTTCTTCAAACTTCTATGAGTGGTATACAATGACAGGGCCGTGGCACTAATTCAAGTTCAGACTATTTTTGTCTGGAATGTCTCACAGTCAAAACTTTTCACTCAAGAGACAGAAGATTGCACCGGTCACCAAGAAGCAAACAACTTCTGGGGCTGAAAAATAAGAAACACTGAAGTGCCAAAAACTGCAGTTTCTTAAATGGCCACTTAATGCTGGTTAAAGTAAGTCAGTCTGCACAGACTCCCTGACTCGCCTGCTAAAACTTCCTACAGTAACTTTACAGGATTGTGGTGTGTGGTCTGAGGTTTAGCTAATTTCCCTGTAACTCACTTATTTGAAGTATATTTAGACTTTAAGAAATGCATGATTAGGACATTAGCCACTAACTAACAGGTGGGTTCTGCTTTGTGTTCATGCTTAGATTGCACTGAAAGGTGTTCTGCTGTTTAGTGTTCCTGGTGAGTACATTTGGTTTTTGAGTTCACAAGCCAAATTTTTCAGTTGCTGCCAAAAGAAAAGAGAAACTAAACAGTACAACAATTGTATTGCATTGGTAATACTGTGTACTGTGATTATGGCAATTATACACAGTTGTACAGGTAATTTTTTTTTTTAACAAACCAGGCCTTTCATTTATATATGCAGAAATAAAGTAGACTGCATTGTCTCAGAAATATTAGTTTAGCTTTTAAGTATCTTGCCATGTGCTAATTTTTTTTTAGCTATTAGCTCTTGTATTAACTTTGAAATGCAGTTATTTGTACAATATAAACTATTGATTTATTCTTGAGTATGACAAAAGTGTTTAGTGGGATTTATTAAATACTGAAGAGTAAAAGTTGAGAACTAAAATTCCATTTAACAGTGGAGCTGGAACAGCTGGAACGTGATGCACCAAACATAATTTCCCTTGAACTTAATTTGGTCCATAAAGCCGAGTTCCTCCAAAGGCTCCTCATCTCTGGGGAAAGTAATCATGGTGCAAATGCAGCTTTATTCTCACTTTCCATGAGCCCGCCTCTACATTCACTGGAACATGATGTCTTATGCAATAATTTGGAAGATCCAGGTAAAGTTTCACATATCTGAATTTTGTGGGTTTAAAATTTGTTAATAAATACTTTATGGGCATTTTTTATGCTGTGGTGGTTACAATTTTTTGTTTTGTATTATTACAATTAGTTCCAGTCTGACCGCAGGATTTTGTTCATTTCAATCAGAAAGATTAATAAAAAAGTATCGCAGGCTGCAGGAGTTTGTTGAGGTGGCTACTGGACATATACAGATCTCAGCTCTCATGCTAAACAATATTTTTCACATCTAGTCTACCATCATTGGCTACTTTTAGGCAACAAAAGTAAAAATAACTAATTTTATCTAAAGCTAGTATGAGCATGTCATGTTTCAAATCTTTTTACACATTAAAGAAGTAAAAAGTTGAATCTTTTCCAAAACAGTCAGGTTATGATGCTGTAGTAACTACAAGTAGATATTATAATGCAAGATTGGATAGTAAATCTATTGTATGCTCGGTAACAATTATTTGTGACCTGCCAAATGCATTTATGATGAAAGCTTCATCATTGCATTAATACACTTTAAAATCAAGCTGCAGTTATGTTGCCTTCAAAAACTGTCTGCTCCTGCAATTTAGTTGTAGCAATTTTAAGGAAGCAGGATCACAGCTGCCCACTGCTGCTGCAAAGATCACATCCAGCTCTTTTAATAGATCCTTATGTCAAAGGCAGAGAGTAAGTATGGCGATTTGATCTAAACGGCACTTATCGTGACTTCCGTTTTTTTTCTTCAAGTACATATTCTTTAATTCCTAGATTACCAGCGGAGAAATTAAATAACCTGTAGTAGGGCTTTCCTGCTCAACAGACTGCATGTGATACGAATCATTTCTTCCTTGGTGTTGAAACAGATGGGAAAAGGGAAGCGCTGTGGCCGGCAAGAAGACAAGAAGAAGGATCTGTGAAAGGACAAGCACAAAAGACCCTGCTGAAGGAGACCCTGCTGTGTTAGGAACGTTGTATCCTTGGATTAACTCCACTCGTTCAGTGCAGCTGTCAGAGGTTCGTGCATCGGCACTATGCTGCGTGGCCTGTGGTCCAGCGATCATTTCCTCCTTCCGTTTTTCCCATCTAACCTCTGAGTGAGAATGTTTTGTGAGGGTCAAGAAAGTTTATCCATAAAACTAATGAGATTGTGGAATGAATTTAGTGATGCTACAGAAGGAAAAAAATGGATTAGAAAGGATTTATAGGCCATGATAAACATTACATTTGATGCCTTCAGGTGAGGGTGTGAGTTAAAAATAGCCCCAGTATGGGATAGGAATTTTTAGGGAATTTTCAAGTCTTAAAAAACTGAGAAATGAAACTCTTGCTCAAGGCAAACCACGTCTTAAGCAAACTTAGAGCTTTGACAGGTTCTTCTTTTGTCTCCATCGGACTCATTCTACGGAGTTTAAGAGAGCTGTCTCAGACATTTCAAACATTTATTGTTTGCAATTACAGTTTGTTTTGAAATCCCATCTCCCCCTCTATCTCTCATTGTCACTTTGGCAGCGTTTGTCCGGCTGCCTGCAGGTACACAATGAAATTGCCCACAAAATAAGAGAGGATGCTCATCACCACGAGATAATGTGTTTCGGGATGGCACAACTCGGCTACAATATAACCGGCCTCATTTTGCATACATCAATATCTCTGAATACAAAAGCGTATTTACCTAAAAACACCCACATAACCAGAGCCCCAACTAACTTTGAAAGTATTCCTTTCATGATTCAACCATTAAACTTTCATATATAATATCTATCTGTTCACTTAGCCTTCATACAGCCTCGCCAAAGACTTTATCTGGTTTTATTCAGTCAGTACAAAAAAAACTCCTACAAATAGACAGCTGTAGGAACATATTGTACCCAGATCTGTTGTCGTCGCAGGAATTCTTGCTCTAAAGTGTACGAACGCCGTCTCTTTTATTTATTTATTTCAGAAGTCCTATCTGCAGACCTACACCTGGAGATGAATGTAAGCTGATACATGCACTTCCAGGTATTAACAGTTGTTAAAAAGGTCCATTATTAGCAGTGGCTTTGATTAAGCAGTTTCATTGAAGGTCAAAAGAAAAGTGTGCCCCAGGCTAAATACAAAGCTTAGGCTAATTATTAATATTTTAAAAAAAGATATCTTAAAGTTTGTTACTGACTTCATAAAGGTTTCTTGAGAGCTTGAACACACGCACCTCTTGGTAATGAGTTTAATAAATGCCTAAAGGCACAAGAAGAATAATGTTAATGAATTATTTCAGAAGTAGGCCACTGCTACTACTACTTCTACAGGTACTAGTACCACTAATGCAGATAAATAATAGAAAAATCGGCTACCTCAAATTATTATTAGATTTGTTGTTTAGACAACGTGATTACATAATTGTAAAAAAATATTAGAAAATATAACGTATGCTTTCTCAAATTGTCATTTCATAAATTTGATAGAAGATCCGACCATTTTAATCAATCCTATTTAGCTCGGTTCATTACTCCAGCCCTCGAACAGGGTGATGAAGAGCACTGAGGTCTGGAGCAAAACAATGGGCCACATGTGTCCAGAGGCCTTATATGTCAATAAAATCTATTTATATTACTTCCTTTAACCTTTTATGTCGCTATATGTTAAAACGGAAGATGGATAGCTGGTTTTGAATGCCAACAACAAATCCAACTTGAGACTCACTCACAGTCGTTACCAGCGGAAGCCGTTATTTCTGCACCACTACGTTTTAAAGTACTAAGGTTCAAATTGCGTCAGTAAATTCAAAATAAGCCGAGAGACGTCTGTAACTATCTGCTGCATGAGAGCTCATACTGCCTAATGTTCATGTAATCGTTTTTGTCATAATTAACCCAAAGTATTTCTACTTTAATGAATAATTTGGCAGAAACTGTCGTTAAAAACAACATAACCTTCAGGCAAATGCGTCAAAAAAAAATCTAAAAATATTCCTCTGATGAAGGGAGTTCTGCAAAATCTTACCCTCATTAGGCAACATGTGCTCATCCAAATTACCTTTCATTACTTCAGCTGAATCCAAGCAACATTCCCCTTTCATTCCTGGAACACCATCAGCTTTGAATCAGGGCTTAATGATTAATGGCAAATAATCACCAGCAGTTTATGACCTTTGCCTTTCTTTGTGCTTAATACCAATGTACTTACAAAACAAAATGCATGTGCACTCCTCAGATGCGGTCTCGTCACGTCGTGCTCGCTGTTCTGTACCTCTTTTAATCCACTCTAACAGGTAACCATGCGTATCATGGGACATTGTGGTCTGTAGCTGCTCTTTCAGAGGAGAGCCATTTATTGTGTTTAACCTGAGACACTGTGTCAGCTCACACTGTCAAGTATAGTTTATGCTTTCTTTTCTTTTCTTTTTTTTTGATCAGTGCAAACAAGCTCAAAGGTCAGAAGGTCACAACACAGCAACATCCTGGGAGACTCCTTCAGGTGTGGGTGACAGAGAGGTGATGAGGACGTAGACTGACGGGGATAATAAAGCTTTACTGTTAAAAGGGCTCACAAAAGGTTCATTTTTCCTGCCTTTATCTCATAGTTTATGTTAAATTTAGACTACATTGTTATCTTTTGGGCTGTCTAAATATGACTTGCACTGCAATCTCTCTGCACTCATCCTAAAGGGAACTGATGAGAGACAGATGGATGCAAATGTAGGGTTCCTGTGGGGTTTCTTTGACAATACATGCAACAAACTGTCAGTGAATGGCAATAGCGATAAAAATACAAAGGTAAAACATTCTGTATGAAAGGTCAGAGGTCAAGCAGTTTCTTTTCCTCCTACCTCCCTCCTGCTCGCCAAGGATTCCTTACCTGTTCTGGGGGTGAGATTGCGGGTGCCAGTAGGGGGTCCCTTGGGTGAAAGTTGCAGTTTGGCAGCGTATGATTCCTGTCTTCAGTCTCAGTGTGGTGTTTCTGGCTACGTGGAGGCTGGAGGCAGCTGCTCTTATAGGGACCCACCCCTCCACTTCAACCTCCTCCTCTGCCTCTCTCTCTCTCTCTCTCTCTCTCTCTCTCTCTCTCTCTCTCTCTCTTTCAAAAAGTCCTTCTTTCATTACAGAGAGGGCGAGAGGGATGGAGCGGGGTGGAGGCACAAGATGGGGGAGCAAGGAAGAATCAGGAGGTAGAGAAGCAGGGCTGCAAGGAGAAGACAAAGATAGACGGAGAGATGATAGATAGAAAAAAACAAATGGACAAAGAATGCAGGGCGATGGAGAGGCAAACAAAGAGGAGAGGACGGGAGAAAGGGGTAAAGAAAAAGATGGATGAAGGAAGACAGCTGTGTTGTCATTTGCAGAAAATTATTTAAATAAGAATAATATATGTAATACTGAGAAAACATAAAATTAATTTAAGAAATTGTAAAAAGGTGTATAAAATGTTTTAAAATATAAATATATATATATAAGTATTTTAAAAATATTCCTTCTTTGTTAAAAAAAAAAAAAATCCTGAATAGAAACAAAAAAGTTCATTCCAAAAGTTTAATCACTGGATGCTCGGGGCATTCTGCTTGACAGAAGATCCATTCCTCATATATGTGAACGCGATCCTTCACGTGCCCGAATCACGCTCAGCCGAATCCCATTTAGCTGTCGGGTTGTGATAACAAAGGAATAATGTGGAAACAGCCTCCAAGCATTAAACTCTGACATCTTTGCATATGCAGCTCCATGTTAGCAGCATTCAGCCAGTTCAGATCTATCCACCTTTTTTTTCTCAACAGTATTTCAACTATTCGGTGTTGCTTTCAGGGCACAGAGTGCAGGTCACGCCAGCAGGTTGTATTTCTTCCTCCAATAACAGGAGGGTGCAGGTGTGTTGATGAGTTTTTTTGTTGTTATTTTGCTCTTTACAGAAAATCACAAACTCAGCATAAATATGTTGCATCACAGCAGCAGGGGATGGCATGGTCTCTGGATCTGCGTTTTAGGTTTTCTCTAGTTTTGTAACTTCCTCCAGAGTCACTGTGTTATGCATAAAGCTCTGTCTGTGAGCACATAAGCCCCACCCGCTTGCTTTTCAAACCTTTTGTTTGCAGGGGCCAACCAGTCAGAAGAAACTTGGCTTAAAGGAAATTTGGCCTTAAAGGAATGGGAGCTAAAAAGGCTTGTTTCAGACAGAGCATGAACTGAGGGGCTGCACTGAAGCCCAGTATAGGGTTAATGAGGAAGTATGAATCATGCAAAGTTCCTCTAGTACATGGAAGTGAGCATATTAGATCTATTTTAACCGAACCACAACAGCTACAGGGATCAGACGTCTTATTCTCTGGCTCACAAGTTATCTCACTTCAATGCTGCTAACGGACTGTTTGATATTCTTCCATGTCAGCAGTACCGGCTGCAGGCATGGAAGAGTGAGTGAGTCTAATCAGCGTCATCACCTTTAATTTAAATTGATGTCTGCTGCCCTTGTTGTAACCTCATGTGAACACCGCATCAAGTCCACCTTAACCTCTGTCCATATCCCACAATACTCACCCAGTAAATATATGTGACAAGTTTAAGCTTTTTAATGTATGTTTCCCTAGAGCCAAAAATCTGTAACATGTTACTAATTTCTATTACACTAATCTGAAACCACAAAAAAGAAACATTAACAAGGAAACAACAATCCAAACTGTCCTGTTTCATGTTTCCTTTGATCTGTTTATTGTCTAATATCTTCATATTAATACACTCATGCAGCACATAATGTAATCTTACTTTCTTATAAAAACAGAAAAATGTCATATTTAATGTGGAGAGCTGTTTTGAGGAGAGGTTGGAGGACATCTGACTGTCACTCCCACAACATAGTGGAGGAGTGACAGTCAGATGTCCTCCAACCTCTCTTCAGGCAGTGGCAGGACTGCATTACTGTCACTCTGCTCATAAACAAAAAAAAAATCTGAGCTGGAAACAAAAGAATCACGACAAGCGTGTATTTGAGAGTTACTTATTATGTGTCTGTCCATCCTTCATTATGGGGAGGATGTGTCCTGTTTCTCTCTGATTAGGGCTGCTCTGCTTTGGCCATGCGTTTGCCTGCCAATTCAGGATGCAACACAATGAAACACAGTGCTGCAATAAAGAAACAAACAAGTGAGGAAACAAGATGCTGCTAAGGTTACTGTTCTGAAAGGACCAATCAAACGCAGGACACGGAAACAGGCAGGTTCTGGAACGGGAGGCGCGCTTTACCTTTCAGCTGATGCAGAAACAAAATATAAGCGAGTATAAACATTAACACAGGAAGTCAGAAAAACAAAAACAAAACAACAAAAGATACCCACACGTACATATAAGCTCAAAAATACACTAAAGCCCTGGCCAGACCCTGCCAGGCAAAGAGGCAGCAGCCCTAACTCCAAAGACATACTGGCTAATCAGAAGCACTGAGATTCATAATAATGAGAAACTCTTTCTCCCATTCCTAGTTTACTGGACTACTAGTTTCAAGTCTTCGTGACTGCAACATTGTGTTCATTTTGTTACAGTCCTCATTAAAGTCAAAAAGGACTTGGAGTGGGTCGCCTACCAGTCTGAGGGTCGGTGGTTCAATCCCCGGCTCCTTCACTTCACATGTTGAAGTGTTCTTGGGCAGGATACTGAACCCTGCACTGCCCCCAATGCATCAGTCAGTGTGTGAGTATGAGAAAGTGCTCAAAGGCTTAGAATTAAGCACTGTATGAATTTGCGTATGAATCTGGCATGTAGTAAAAAGCACTTTGAGCTCCCAGAGTAGAAAATAAGTACATTATTTATATAAGTTCCATTCTATTTACCAAAGCAGGGTATGCTTTAGGGCGGGACTGTCTTATAACCGATGCAGGCCGCTACTGCACAAAGTGTCCCTCACTGATCACATTTTCAAGAACCAGGATGGCAGCGGTCTAAACATGCGGCTCGAGGACTCACAATGGGACCTCACTATCCAATATGTGATGTCTAAGAATCCTGAACTGTAATCCACTGAGGCCGCTATGTCTCTCCCCTCAAAGAAACAATCGGCAGCTCTCCGTGCTGTTGTCTTTGGGTGTCTCCTGTGTCAAGTGAATCTTGTTTTCCCTGCTCAGTTGTGTTTTACTTCCTGTTTTAATTTGGTAGCAGCTGTTCTCTCGTGTTAATTTTAACCTTCCCCCATCTCGTTATGTCGTCCCCACCTGTTTCCACTTCCCTCATTACCTCTTGTTTATATTGTCTCAGTCTTCCCTTGATCTTTGTTGTGTTGTCTGTGTGAGTCCTCATGCTGAATTCCCAGTGGTTTCTGATTTGCATTCTCTGGCTTGCCCTTTCAATTTTTGGGACTTTGGAAATGCTTCTGATCAGTCTGCATAAATGCCTGTTTTGAGTTCACCTCCTGCATCTTGCATTTGGGTCTGCAAGAGACTTCTGCATAGCTCCATATTCATTTTGATAGGAGCTTCAGAATAACTGCAGGAGGCATTACCAGAACGGCTAGAGAGTGACAAGACTTGTTTCTAGAGGAACGTTGACATCATGGCAGCTGATTTGATATTCCTAAAGGTCAGACTGTGTCTGTATGTGGACCAAAGGCCAGAATACACACAAAACTTTATCTAAAAAAATAAGTAAGTTGAATAAGTAATAAGACAAAGCTATGGTATAAAAATAGACAAAGGATGCAAGTAACAAAGTCAATAGTGTAGGACAGCTAGTGAAGTTCCATTTTGTATTTTTTTTTTCAGATTAAAATGACGGAGTATTTAGTACTCAGTATTTCAGTGCCCTCATTAAAGTTCAGTGGGGCTGAAGTCATATGACTGTCAGTCAGCACTTTTGCTTTAAGGAGTTCTTCAACGCTTTGATGTGTGTTCTGGGCTCATTAACCTCTGGTAATGATTCAGGTCATAGGGTGGAGCTCCTCTCTGGGGGGGGGAGCTCCTCTCTGGGGAGTGAGTTACTTATTGGTTGAGGTGGACTTGCTTTATTGCAGGTGTCCAACTCCAGTGACAGCAGAACATCACTTGGATATTCCCACGGTGGGTGTAATCCACTGTGGTCATTTTCTCCCCTGTTCATCTCTTTGCATACATTCTTCTTAATCTCAAACTTGGATTCATCAGTAAATGGAACTTTTTCCAGTCAGCCACTGTGAAATACTGATATGCTTTAGCCCACACCAAGTGTTTCCCCTCATGTGGAGTGGTTCAGGGACCTTTTTGTCCTCTGGGACCGCCACAAGACTGCCGCCTCTTTTGTCAGTACTTCTGCTGCTTGAAGTCTTGTTCTTAATTTACCAAATTCTGTTCCTGTGATGAAGCTGCTTTTCTATCTCTGAGTGAACAAAGCTTGATGTATTGATCTTCTGTTAGTGTGTTACTTTTGGACTGGCTGATCGTGCTTTGGATGCAACTGATCCAGTTTCTGCAAAGCATTTTAGTGTGCCATGCGCTGCCCTGTAGGAAACCTTCAATCTAGCCAATATTTGATGCTGAGAAAGCATCTCCTCACTTACAATGAAACTTTTACTACTTTGACTTAGTTCTGATGCCTTGTTTCCTCCTATCGCATTGCTACTTAGTCAGCAATGTTCTGCTAGAAACTACAGCCATATTTTTAACAGGTGAACACTTCCTCCAAGTTGATTCATTTAAACAAGGCTGTAGTTGATAAATCAAATCCAGTGGAGCGTCATCTCGGGGAAATCTGACCCTTCAAATGTGTTAACATACTGTAGTCAGTGCCACTAATTTGCTGCTGTTTCACTGCTGACCTAAAAATAGTGCAGAATCTTATATTTAGTGTATTTATGAGTGTGACTTCTTTATCTAACTTTATTTTCAGGTTAACACGGACATTTTAATGATTTTTTAGTGTGCTGTAAGAGCTTTGGACCACATATAGGGGCAGATATGGGGAAGACACTGATCTGTGTCAAAGAGTGAGGGCGTGAAGGGAAATTTAAAAAATAAAAAGCATCCACAAAATACAGGTATTTGTGATTTATAATAGATCAGTATTTGAGTATTTCTTTTCACTCTCTTTAGACACACCTCCACATTTAACCATTAGTCATTCTCTGGCTCTCTTCCACAGCATCTCTTTTGTCCCGTCTCTCTCCCCTCAGCCTGCCCCTCCCTGAGCCTGGTTCTGCTGGAGGTTTCT
>JAVDPK010001617.1:80849-92504 GCA_034780415.1 Cichlasoma orientale | reverse complement strand
CATCCCCAAATGGCGGACCTCGGTCCGGATCAGGGTTATAATAGTTTTGGATTTTACATTATAGTTTAGTTTTAGTTAGGTTTTACTTTTTTTCTCAAAATCAGTTAGTTTTAATTCGTTTTCAGAGCGGTTTTGCTCGTTTTTATTAGTTTTTATTTTTGGTTTAAAGAAATATATGCAACAACCATCTGTTCACAGACAGCAGCGCTACGTGCTAAATGTGTGTAATATTAAGGACACGCATGAACATCAACAGGGAGAAACAAAGATAAATATGAACTCCAAAACTTAATAAATTCTACAATAAACTCTACAATAAACCTCAGCATCGATGCAGTAGATTAACAACACCTACATGTGGTGTTTGACAAAAACAAACTCTTTGAATGAGTCAAAGGTCAAATCCAGCTGCACCCTGATGTTGATGCTGAAGCTGCTTCTGTTTTGGAGCTAGCTTGGTTAGATGCTCCTAATTAGACTTGCAGGGTCTTTGCGGCCTCGGTACACAACCTACAATAGTGGCCCACCTCATGTCCGCATTTATGCTTGTGTAGCTGGATTATGCGCGTTAATTAACTTGAGGTCGCGTGCTGGTGTTTTATATGCGGTGCCGGCTGGGACTCGCTCCTTGTGCTCAGTTTTTTGGCTGCAAACATATTTGTCCCTGTCTTTCACTTTCTTCATTCCCTCACGTCCATTCCGATAGTTTCAGCAGTCTCCCTCCAGGAATTTTCTGACATTTGTGAGTTCTTATATTGATGCTTTGATTATTATTCCTGATTGTTATTCTCTCACTGATAAAGTAGCCGGCGAAAAGTAGCCGGAAACGCACAAGGACTGAACAGGTTAATCACAACGTTGTGGGCTGCGTGGACCCGACAAGTAGTCACGTTTCTCCAGAGGTACACGTCAGATTACCCCGTAGGATCAGAGCGGTTTCCGTAGCTGCTTTGTGCGCTGCTTTCTCGGCAGACCGCTGCCATTACTTTTCGGACCAGCGCGGTGAGCGCACGTACGCATATGCACACACCGTTGATGACAGATGCGAATCCCCTCTGACCTTCTGATCACCGTCTCAGATAGCTGCAGATCATGCAGGATAAGGTTTGGTTTAAGAAAGATTAAGGGATTGTAGGGTATGTTAAGAAAAGAAAAGGTTTGTTATGGTCCAAACTATCAGGAATCCATCAACAAATTTTCCCTATGTACAGCACTTTAGTAAACTTTGTTTTTTTTTTTTATATGTTCTTTATAAATAAATTGGATTGGATTGGATTGGATTGGAACAAATGTTTCTAGTTTAAAATGA
The DNA here is from genome assembly GCA_034780415.1 of Cichlasoma orientale. Lineage (NCBI taxonomy): Eukaryota > Metazoa > Chordata > Actinopteri > Cichliformes > Cichlidae > Cichlasoma > Cichlasoma orientale. The sequence continues at coordinate 91,195 of JAVDPK010001617.1, read as the reverse complement.
TTTTGAAGCTGATAAAATTGATAATTTTCTCATAGAGAATTGCAGTTTGTAAAGTAGGGGCAATTTTTACATAGCCAGTCGTTCTCCAGTGCCTCACCTGTCAGTGCTGCCACATCTTGCAGCAGAGCACCCTCTAGTGGTCTAAACTATGCCACTGCTTCTTGTTCGAGAACCGCAAACAAGAAATCAAACCCCGTACCACACTGATCTCTGACTCTTCTGCTAAACAAGACTGTGAGAGAAAAACATGCACAACTCACAGATTTTTGTTTGTTTGTTTCTGTTAAAAAGCAGTGAAGACAGGTCAATCTCAAGCTACTTTTTAAAATATATATTTATGAAAAGGCTAACAAATTATGAGAAATTTGGTCGGGGCGAGAACATTTGAAGAGCCATCTTTCCTTGCAAAAGAAACATGCTTCTTCTTAGAAAAGCTTAAACCCAGAACTGTATTTAAAAGGTCTTTTTCAGTCTTCACTAAAGCTGATGTTCCTCATCTGATTTTGCAAACTTTAGCTCCATCTGGCCTCACATCCAGAAACGTCCTCACAGCCACACTGGAAGCAGATCCACCGAAGTCCTTAAAAATACCTTTCACCACTCGGCAGATGTGTAACTGTAGTAACAGAACGAGGGAACAATTTGTTTCTGACTTATTATTTGAGAGGCATTTGGAAGTATTATCAAAAGTCATTTTAATTTTAAATCTCGCAGGTATATAAAAGCAGCATATGCAGAATAAAAATACTGCAAATGTTGGTTGACTTTAGCCCAAAATAAAGTTTTTATAAGCCCCCCCTCCCCCAGGAAGTTATATTTCTACTACCGTCTCTGCTGCTACAGATATAAAATACTTATCCTTTCAGTTTCACAGACCCATTATAAAATGATATGACAAGATGATGCAAGGCAGTTTCTAAAGTCATATTATTGTATAGTTATGGCACTGTGGTGTTATGAATGAGCCAACAGTTGTTGATTGTTGATTGTTGATTATTGCGTCTCCGCCTGTGTCCAGCAGGTGTCAGAAACCTTCCAGCACAGTCAAAATCAGAACTCACAAACTTTTGTTTCATTTAAGGACTTGACTTCCGGTCCGAGTTTCCCCAAAATAATAGTGAAATCAAAAGCGTTTTTGCAAATGTTTTTCAGTTTTACTTCCAGAAATATGGAGAAGGAGCAAAAAGATTTCTAAATTACATATATTAACCACGGCAGCTCACTCTCTGGGCACTATTTACTTTTAGAGGAATAGTACTGTATTTTGTATTTATTCATTTTGTTTTCTTTGTTTTTTTTAAACGTACATTAAGAAGTTTTTAGTGCAGTAAAAACAAGTGCAAAGTGCCAGTTTTTGTTACTGTATGTGTCCATTTTAATAGACCTGACATAATTTTGAGCATAATTATTATTTATGTGGTTTCATTCTCTTCCTCTTAACAATACTTTCTTTAAAGATATATCACATTTTGGGGTCAACTTAAAAGAAAGGCAGATGTGAAATGTAAAAATGAGATCAGAGGTCAAATGCGATGTGATATTTGGATGCAATATTATTTTATTAGTATGGGAATATTTAGAATCCCCATATACCAGTACCATTTCCCAAATTGTGCCAATATAAACCAAGACAGTAGAATTTTAAGCAGAGTTTTAAAGATAAAATATATTGTATGAAAGTTTCACCTTATTTGACCTTGAAGAAGAGGTCAGAGATAACATGATATTTACAATCTCCATATATCATTCCCTATATGCATATATGTTACCAGTACAAACAGTGGTAGTAAGGCATAGTTTTAAATAGCTAAGTATAGCATTATTATTTCTTTGACATTCAGCTCAATCTATTGACCTTGATGGAGAGGTCAGAGGTCAAATGTGACATGATATTTTACATCTTTATACACACTAAATTATAAGGGTTTTTTTTTTGTCAATTTTTGAACAATAAATCATTAGGTTGACCTTGAAGAGCTTGGTGGATGTAAGCCAAATTTTAATGGATTGTTAACATGACCCCAGCCTACAGCCCCACAAAGTTTTATTAGAATTCATTCAAAACTTTTCGACTTGTCTGTTTACAGGTAGAATGACACGCAAATATGACCTCGGAGGCAATAAAGAGCTTGCCAATCATGAGGCATTAATAAACACTAAAAATATGCACAGGCCGGTCTGTGCTGTGCCCTTAACGTGAGGTAAAATGAGTTCGCTCGTTTTACTTTGAAAAAATATCGGAAGCATTACGTATATTGTGTTTCATTTTATAGTAGACGCCGGAAGTGTCGCGTGACTGACCGGCTATGGACTGACCGGGGTATTGAACGCCTCTGGTAAAAAAAAAGAAAACAAATATCTTCTTGTCTATGTTTTATCCAAAAATTGGTGGAATTAGCTGCTATTTAATTTATTACTCCGGGGTATCATTTAACGTTATCAATTAACGTCTTAGGAAACGAACCTGCTGTGTGGCTAACGTGCTGTTAACGGACCCGGCTGGGCGTATCCATGACGTACTGATGGGTGAGCGAGGACTAAACTTTAAACTATCAGTAAAATAAAATTGAATTCATCATTTTTTTAAAGCAAAGAATTTGTCGTAGCTACAGAAATGAATATGTAAAGTTTGTAGAGCTGGCAATTGTCTAAAATCGTAAGATTAAGAATGAGCAGGCCTAAAGTGAAGCAGCTGTATTTTAGTTAGTCGTTTATTTACATTCAGTATCCGCTCCCCATTTTTTTTTTCTTGGCCCTTATTGAAAGTTCGTTATTTTAAGAAGATAATTCAGTGTAGTTAGTCGGCGTTTTGACAGCGAACGACGTTGTGGTGCTTTTATTTTGAATGGGACTTGCTGGGGCGGAAGGGCGGATGCTGCTCGCAGTGTGTAGCTCGACGCGAAGGAGGTTGTGGATTCCGCTGGGAAGCTGCAGCTCATCGGCAGGCAGTTCTCAGTGGATCTCTCTCGGTTTCACTGAGAGGTTAACGGTGCCACCTCTGGGATGAATTCAGTTAGGTGTGTAGCTCGTAGACTGGGCGTTGTTTTGGCATGTTATGAAGTGAAGTGGTAGGAAAGGTTCAAAACTTGCTCCTTTCCTGCCGCTGCTCCCTTTCAGTTTGCCTGGCAAATTAGCTGGCTAGCCCCTTTTTTTTGGCTTTGGAGATAGCATATGTTTGCTCAGTCACAAACCCCAGCTGCTGTAATATCCTGCTTGATTTACATACCTCCTTCCTCTTCCAGCCTCCACGCCCCGGCGGATCTAAATTAGCCTGGAATATGAACAGAAGAAGAAAATAAGCACCAGCGGCCGTGGTGGTGGTGGCTGTCTTCCTGCAGGATTTCACCCAGGCTTTTTGTTTTTCCCGTGGACATGTCTGGTCTATGGAGCAAAGCTGAGAGAGGCTAGCCGGCCGAGAGTCCGGCTAGCGCAGCATTTCCAGGGTTTTGGATGATTGTTCAGCTAAAAGGCGGATTTATTTTGGACAAGCGCTGCTTTCCCTCCCCGGGTAAGGAGACAGCATGGGGGAGCCGAGCCTGGACGACTCCAATGTCAAGGTGGCTGTTCGTGTACGGCCCATGAACAGGAGAGGTGAGAGTGGGGCTTCAGGCTGCTATGATTGGGGTTGTTATCCATATAGCAAACTTTATTTCAGTTCACATGTTCTAGAAGAGAAAGCAGAAAGAACCCAAAGATATAATCAATTGTTCCAGTGTGTCTGGGAACATAATGGCTTAGAATCAATTGGTCGACACATACATTTCTGCACACCCTGAAAAGTAGCAACATTGTACTTGGAGCTTTCTCAATTGCACCACATGTTCTCTAAAAGTAGTAATTTTGACATCATCTGTATACGCATACAGCATGTTCACTTGTGCAAAGTTTAAATCTCTGGCATTGTACATCATTCCTGATAATGTGGCCCAAGTGTCTTACTATAGTCTCCCAAACAGAATCCTTGGTGGTACACGGGTAGACGTCTTAAATTCAGGGTAAAGCTTTAGATGCACTGAGGCTTTATTATTATATTTAGCCAATCTGACATTACTGTATATCTCATACTTTTATGGTGTATGGATTATTCACAGCAGGCTGGCCTGACTTAACCGCTCCCTCTTTTAATTTCATAGGAATAGGATGGCAGTCAGATTAGCACCCATTAGTGAAATGAGCTGCTGTAGCCTGACTGGTCTGGATGGCACATGTTTGTACAGTGCCGCCATAGGGCTTCCCTGATGGCTGCCCGCCATCCAGCCAGATTTAAAGCTGAGCTGCTGTGTGAAGATCTACTGTTTGGAAGTCTAGACGTTTTGTCTCCTTTATTGGCTGATAGAGATGCCAGTAGCTTCTTGGCTTCATCTATCACTTGCTGAAGAGTTTTTGGTTTTTTTTTGTTTTTTTTTTTAATGTAAAGAAGCCCCAGAAGGCTGACCTACTAATGCTTGAACACCAACAGAGGTTTTTGTCTTTGCATGTCCCATAGTCTCTCCTGGGCTGCAGACATCTACACATTGTTACATCTGCAGCTCTAATTTTAGAAAAGCCTGGATAACAAAGGCACAGTGTTGCACAAATCTTTGTGCATGCTCAAATGAGTGCAGTGGTCAGTCACATTCCAGATTTTTTTTTTCTGCGCTACAGGAAGGCACAGATGACATTTCCTGGTCAGTTTCCAAGTTGTGTTTGTGCTATGGGATACCATGTGTCCCATAAAAGGAGGATGAGAGCTGCTGAGGCAGAGTGGTTGACCAACAACCGGCAGAATGAATCACGTGTGTCCCCCCCTCTATCTCCCTCCTTTAAACTGGAGATGTCGGTCACAAGATCAAGGCAGTGGATCGCCACACTGTGAACTCTGATGTAGAGTAAACTCTGCAGGAAGGAATACTTTTACAGATTTTTTTTTTTACAGATTTTTTTTGCTCCTTAAAAAGTCCAGTTTTTCCACTGATAGCGCCAAGTTAGTTGACAGGGAGTTATGGGAATTTGTTTTAAGTACATTTCCCCTATTTATGTCTTAGATTTCTGTGTATTTAATCAGACCCCCAGTTTGTCCTCGTTCACTTGTCCCGTTTCAGTGCGATGCCTGACCTAACAGGTACAGCTGATAACTAGGGAGGGCCTCTCTTATTGATTCCATAAGTAATAAAGATTTGTACAGGTTTTCACTGAGAATGCAAATATGAGTCAGGTGTGCAAAAACTTAATTGCCATGAGTTTGACGTCAGTAGTGTTTCCCACACAGAGTTGGGCAAAAACCAGTGTTTCCATAGTCATGATTATTTAACACGATTACTCACAGACTTTAGGGAAAGAAATTCTGGATTTGCTACACATTAAAAAAAGTGGATTTTAATTCAGTAGATTTCATTGAACTTTAATGATATGCTCATCTCCCACTTTATTAGGTACATCTGTTCAACTGCTCGTTAACCTAAATGTCTAATCAGCAAACCAGAACAACAGGAAAAAATGTTGGTGGCTGGTCTGATGAGTCTCGATTTCAGTGACATTTGAATTGTAAGGTCAGAATTTATCATAAACAACATGAACATAGAAGCATGGATCCATCCTGCCTCGTATTAATGTTTCAGGCTGGTGGTGGTGGCTGCTTCCAGCAGTATAACATGCCAGGTCATAAAGCTCAAATGATCTCAAACTGGTTTCTTGAGCATGACACTGAGTTCACTGATGGTTTTATGCATACTTTTCAAACCACCAAAAGCAACTTTGAGTAGTAGAAGTAAAGCTAGATCAAAGCCAGCCTTCATTTCTATTAGTTAGTTAACATGTACATAAATAAATTCCTGCACGTGTCTTCCGTCTTCCAGCAAGTTAAACCAGTTATTATTTTGGCAAAAAGGAATAAGTAGGAAAATTGAAAACTTGCTGAATGCAGTGGGAATGGGTTTGGAACCAGCAGTGCCACGTTTCCAGAAGCGCCTTTTCGATGGTTTCTCTCTCTGAATAGGGTTTCTGTCCACATCTACCAGGGTTCATGCAATATTTTTGTGATTTCATAAAAAGCAGTTGGCCACAGTCACTCCAGGAGAGGTGCACTCTCAAATCCACTCAGACCTCAGGAAAATTGCCCTCTGTGTGGTTTTTCCACTTCACACATTAACACCTTTGATCTGTTCAGCCGTGGCTCTTCCTCTGTTCTCTACCATCAGACAGCTGTCTCAGGATACAGTCATGGTAGTTAAGGGAGAGCGTTTTCCTCTCTCACATTTCCTTAGCTGGTGTGGTGATTCAGACCTGCAAGTCCGAAATAATAAGCAGGCCTCTTTAACCCGAGGCCACTGTCCCCATGTATCCCAGGTTGAGGAGGAGAGGTGGTGTAGCTGCCTAGCTGGACAAAGGCAGGAAGGGAGTGAGTCTGAATGAGTATTTGCTAACGTTGCATAATGCTCCATGTTCCCATGGCTGTGGACTTCGAAGAACAGAGCAACCTCAGGCGTAGCAACGGCAACACCACGGCCAATCAGCTTCCTGGCTGATGTCAGTGGTGTTGTGCCAAACCTCAGCACCGGTAGCCCAGGGAAGGCCAGTGGAAAGTGGGAGCCGGTTATGGAGCAACGAGAGGCAGATAACAATGGGTACATTTATCCTCTCAACCATGCTGCATCACACTTTCCCCTCTGCTGAGCAGAAAGTACAGCTGCAGCACACGGGGCGCATGGGCAATGTAGGCACCAGCAACAGAAGAGAGAGTTTACTTACTAAACCCTGCATGTGTGTATCAGCCCCCTTGTTTAACTTTTGCTCTTTCTGTCATGGACTCTCTGTTGAATCACCCTGGTTTTTTTTGCTGTGTAGTACCCTTGACAGCAGAAGAATTGGAGCGTGATTCAGTTTCTCTGACCTTTTGACATGAAGTGTCCATGGCTCTACCCTCGTGATCCTGCAAGGAACAGTAGTATGAGCTTCTCTAAGCAGACAGTTCAGCTTAAAGTGCCCAATATTTCAAATGGCCCAAAATTTCCATAAAATGCACAGACTTATGTTAAGTCGAGCAACACTGACTCTTTGTGCCAACTATATGTGGACTAATCACGCTTACATGTGTAGTCCTACCCCAGTGGTCCATTTTGAGCCAGGAAGGCCTCAGGATGTACAACTGCACACATTGGGATTCCCATTTGTATCCCAGGGAAGGAATTGTGCAGCCAGATAAAGTGACTATTTGCATGCCTTTGTTAGAAAAATGCGACCATGCTAATTACTCAGCATGGAAAACCACACAAAACCTGTTGACCACCTGCACAGCAATTGAAAATGTGCTTTGCTGAAGGGTAGGCCGGGTAGTATTTAGCAAGAAAGCTAACTTTTCATACATAACCATGAGAAAAGCTGTGCTTGAAATTGTATATGAAGATCTGTGCTCTGCAGTAGTCACGCCTTGATCAAAACAAAAAAGCAGCTGAAGAAACAGCACTTGTGTAATGCTGCTTTAGACAGTTAGTTCTTCTAGCAAAAAGGAATTGAAACCACAAACAGTTTTTCCTGTTCGAACACATTTGCTGATGATTGACATCTTTACATGTTCTTGCAAGCCTACTGCACATTGTAAAAAGTGATTATTGACAGTCATCTGCTTCATATCATGGTTTAGCAACCTATATCTAAAGATTTGGCTAAAATGTTTATTAACTATGGTGGCAAGGTGCATATCAACTCCCTGCAATAAAATTAATAGTATATCGTGTATATTTACGGACGGGGCCCAAACAAGGTCATAAGGTTGGAAAGGTGATATTTCTTATCAATAAGTGGCCTTAAGCAAACATTGATTTGCAGCTGAAGGAACCCTGTTGTGACCTCTGATCCCTTGAAAGAGAAGGGGGTATTCCTACAAGGGAGAACATGAATCCCAGCCACATATTTATCTTCAGAAATTGGGATTTACAAACATGCTTCCTGCTGGCACAGAAATGATATGGCATGTTGCTGTGTTATTGTTATGATTAGACATTAATTCTCATTTAAAACAAATGTACTAATTACATTTATTGAATATGTTCTGGCCCTCAACCACACAATTTTATTCTAGCTTTAACTGCAGTAATAAAGTATAATGGTACAGAGCAGTAAATGTTTGTTTTTGTTGTGTTTTTTTTGTTTTGTCTTGTTTTTTATTAGAGCCCCTGTGGCTCTAATATTCTCCAGTAAAACAGTGGTATTCTCCTACAGGTAACTTTTTTTTTTTAAATTTATTTAAATGCACAAGCAGTTCTGCCAGATGTTGGTTGTACAGGATATGCTGGCAGGACCTGTGCTGCGAGTATGCAGACAGTCGTCATTAGGTCTCATTAGGAAGGCAGATGAATGGAGAGACACAGGGGCATACTAGTCTTATTGAGGTTATTTTCCAGTGTTTCTACTGGTTACTTTTACAACTAGGTTTTTTTTTTCTTTTAAACAAACCAAATTTTTAATATATATATTTGTTTTTGTTTTGTATTTTTTTTTAATATTTATTAGGTCTTGCATTTATAGTTGTTTGATGGGGGAATGTAATTGGCAAAACAATAGCCTCCTGAGTGAACGCAGCATTAGGACCACTCCTTATGCTGTGTTGGAAGTGGCCAGTCGGTGGACTGAAGGCCAAGTGTTATGTCATAGCACAAACAGGCCATGGTCAGAATAGGTTGTCCTTAGTCCTGTATGTGTTTGCATTTCTAACATAGCCAGGATATTGATTAGCCCAGTGCTTACTCTAAGGTAAAAGGTCTTTCTTTCTTTTTAGAATCTGTGATTGCCATTCTGCACACCCAATTGTTTAAGCATGATGTTTGTTCCAAAGGAAATTACTGCTAATATCTAATATGCAATTTGACTCCTGCTTGTAACATGGAGAGCAAGTAGCTATCAGAATAGTGTTTGTAAAAGTTACTAAATATCAGCCCTGTATACAACACACTAAACATTTTGAATCATTATCTAAACATAATGTTTGCTTGTGAACTGGTGCAGTGCCTGGGATATGTGAGGTTGTGAGCTTTAATCCTCTGGCAGTAACACTTTGTGTGTCCTGATCCACAGAAAAGGAATTAAACACTAAATGTGTTGTGGAAATGGTGAAAAACCAGACCATCCTCAATCCTGCGGGAACTAACCTTGGAAAAGGAGACTCTCGGTAAGTCTGTTTGGAGTGTGACTCATGTCAACAGCTCTAATTTCTTTTCTTCACGCACAGTTAATTCCTTCCGTATTTTTTTGTTGTTGTTGTTTGTCCCCCTCCCAATAAGGGCAGCAGTGTATTTCTGGTGCAGCACTGAATGAAAACCATCATAATAAATTTTGCACTGCTGTTCTTTGAAGCAATTTAAGAGGATGTGGGTGGAACAGGTTTGAGAAATTCTGAGAAATGTTACGAGCACATTACCTTCAATGACCATCAAAGGTATATCTATGAATCCTTTCAGTAATCAGTGGGGAACGAAAGATGAACTTGCTTAAGAATACCCTCAGTTTAACTCTTTTTCTGTCAAACTTAACTATTGGTAATTGTCTATATATCCTTTAGTAAAACTGTAGGAAATGGGAACCATGTTTAACCTGCATTTAACCAGGAAGTGAAACTTTTGTGAAAGTGTCCTAGGTGAAAATAGGCAGCATGTTTTGGGTTTTTTTGATGGTGGCAGAGACTGGAACTCCCAGAGAAAACCCATACAAGCGTGACGTAAACTCCACTCCAGTGGTGTCAGACATGCGAGCCGGGAGCCAGATCCAGCTTACCAAAAGGTCTTGTTTGGCCCAGTGAGTGGCTTTGCAAAGTGTGAAAACTAGAGGGAACTCTAATTTTATCAAATAAAATGCAATTTTACTCCTTTTGTAGTGATGTCAGCCTTATTAAATATGTTTAGATCTAGAAATGTTTTTTGAATCGTAATGAAGACTAGGCATTTAGGAAGAAAAACAATGAATGTGAAGGTTTCACCCCTCACGCCAGAGACCCAAATTCAAGTTATACACTTCATTTGTATGATTTTAATACATTATTAATTTAAATTACATTATTCATTGTCATAAAATGGTAGCAAATCAACTATTTCTTGGAGGAAAACAATGTTATGGACATTTTTCAGTCTGGTTTTTGCAAAGTGCACTCCACTGAAACTGCTTTACTTAAAGTATCTAGTGATATTTTGATGGCAGCAGACTGTATAAAGTACACAGTTCTCATTTTATTAGCTCTCACCTATGCTTTTGATAATGTTGATCACAGTATTGTGATAAACAGGCTTAGGGATCTGTTTGTGATTAGAATAGAATAGAATGCCTTTATTGTCATTATACAGGATGTACAATGAGATTGGAGGGCCACTCCTGTTCAGTGC
>JAVDPK010001617.1:66710-80749 GCA_034780415.1 Cichlasoma orientale | reverse complement strand
TTCACTTTTTTTTTTATTTTGTTGTCTTAAAGTGCTTTTATTTTGCTCACATTCAATCCCATGTCTGCATCGTCTGTCGCACTGCCTGCAGCTCCGTGCTGATTATGGGATCACTGGTTTGGAGCGACCCCCTGCCTTAATGTGGCCTGGAGCCAGACTAGTTTTAGCAGCAACAATCTCAGCTCTGCTCTGCACTGAACTCAGCGTTATTAAAGTGGGTCATTCCAAAACCACAGAAAGCCAGTCTGGTTTCATTTTTGATGCTTTGATCCACATGAGCTGTTAGGTTTCTTACTCTCTTTAAGTAAAAAGAAGGCAATGTGTTGCCGCCTTAGTGGGAACCATGCCTAACTTCCTAACAGGGAATTTTCTATACAGCCAGAAAATAACTCACCACTGCCCTGCAGCAGCCTAACCGCTACCTAGGATCAAATTGCATCTCCTAAATTGTAGATTTTAAGATTTGTGTTGGACAGAAGCATACGTTTCTGGCCTGGGTAGTTAGTTTTCACCTTTTAACTACCTCTGGCGGCCTTTGCTTATGCCACCCTCTTCTCTGAGACCTTTTTTGGATTAAAGAGCCTTTCACTGCTGATGTGGCTGCAGCCAGTTCCTCTTCTGTGCGTGCATAAACCACACAAACGAGCAATACGAGGGCATCAGGTAGCCTTGTTGCATGTGCATCATTTCATTTCAGATACAAGTTCTGCTGGTGCATTTTAAAGGCTGCTGTTACAAATATTCCTCTGAGGTACCAACAGCCATATTTTTACTGAGCTGAGCGTTTGCTGAGTCAGAGAGTTTAGTCCTGTTGTTACTCCTGCAAAAAACAAACAGCCGTGTGTGTGTTTTCACCCATTCAGCTGAAAATTTTAAATGGTCAGATGTTTATTTTATTGGGCTTCAGCCTGGTCAGCAGTATTAATAAAGGCCATCTATCATCCTAACTAATCATTATCAATCACTGCTACTATTGATCCTTTGGGGCGGGTTTGTCCTGATGTGTCATTTGTGTGTGGAGTGCACCATCAAGTGCTCATTTGGTGTGTGTGTGTGTGTGTGCGTGTGCGCTTATATTAAGACTTATAAAAGAAAAATCTGAGCACAAGTTTGGGTTTTGATTAATTTAATTGTTTTATGTAATTCTATGCTGCAATCCAAAGAATAAACATGTATTATAATACATTTTATTATTTTCTTTTTTTTTAATCATCTGAATGGTAATCTGGTAAGAATAAAAAAAAAAAAAGAGGATTATTGAGAGTATTTGTTGTTTGTTTTGTGCCAAACAGATTTAATGCTTAAAACGTGTTTTTTTAAAAAATAAAACATTTATCACCAAACACAGCTCTCTCTACTGGAAAAACGAGGAATGTCAAACATGCAGCCCGTGGACCATAACGGAGCCACCGAAGAGTCCGGTGCGGCCCAGTGCATGGCTCTGCAAAATGTGGGAATTGCAAAGAAAGAAGAAATATTTCTTTGATTTACTACAGCAGCATTTCTTTCATGTGGAAAAACTTACGGGTATTGTTGGAATTATTTTTCTTCTTTGCAGACTTTTTGTCATCAGGATGATTTGTTAAGTGTAAATTATTTCCAAACATAGTAAAACATTTTTTAAACCAGAAGAGAGGAACTATTTCTTTAGGTTATTATAGTGGTGTTTTACTGGTCGGCCCATTCAAGACCAAATGTGCCTCATGAAACAAACTTGCTACGAAGTCTTTAGTTGGTATAATTTGCCCAGATTATAGCAGCCTGTGTGTGAGCTCCGTCTCCTCTTTCCTCACGTGTCCTCCCACAAACACTCCTGATGAAAACTGTCACAGCTGAAAACTTCAAGATAAAAATACGGGCTGAGGCAGGGTTGTTTACAGCACTCAAGGTCAAGACCAAAAACTCTTTGCTGCTTTAAAATCACCTTAATTCAGTCAGATTCCTCATAAAACTCATTTAAAAGAGCAAGTCTTGTTTATTTCAACGTCTTTTAATGTGGATCAAATTGCTTTAAGTCCTTAAACCACAGCCAGGGAACGACTTTAGTCCCACCACTTGTACTGATTTTTTTCCTCTCCCCTTTGGCTGTACATGTGAGAAACGAGGAGTTTGCACAAGATGACATATAGTGAGCCAAAGAGTTGAATTTGTTCCCATATTTAAAACCCTTCATGTAGAAAATACTTTCTTAAAACTTCACAAAGCTGCTGGGTTTTTTTTCTCCAAATTTGGTAACACTCAGAGCCACATTAACTGGGAATACAGCAGGATGGATTAACCTCTTGATGCTGTAGGATATATGCTGTTGATTAAAGCAATAAAACTGCAGAACTGAGTAGCTTATTGAGTTGCTTATTTCATGTCAGTGGCCAGAGCTCAGATGGGAAAAGGAGATCACAGATTTGCAACACTTAAGATATAAAATGTTAAAATCATAATGTAATGAGTGTTTCAGGGCTGTCTCACTTTGATGAACGAGACAAGATTTCCTGTTTTCTGATTGGCGTTCTGGTTGTGCAGCCTACTGCACATGCTCATTAATGTCTTCCCCATGGGTGAGGCCAGCTCAGCTCACAAAGGTCACACTGTTCTGATACTGCAGTTAGACTCAGTTTTACAGAGATCATTTAAATCCATGGGATTTTTTTCCTTTCTAGTTGCAATACCACAAGTGACCACTAGGCCCAATTTGGCGCAGGAAAATAAAACACAGCAGCACACTGATGGAGTCTGATCAGTTTTTATTCCTTTGTAAATAGAATATCAATAAAAACACGCCTTAAATATAACATAAGGTTTATCCAACAGATGAAAAAGTAACAAAAGGCCCATGTAGATTTTCTACATAGCGATTACAGAACAGTCTACTGTCCAAAAAAGGCACTAAATCCTGAAATAGAAAAGAAGCAGATAAAAAAAAATCTATTTAAACTGATAAACTGACAAAGATCCTGCTGAGGTTTGATATATTTTTTTTCATTTTACAGAGATTTATTGAAGAGCTTATTGCCAGAGTGAAATGGCAACCGCTGCTCGTTTCCCTTCTGGCTGATTACATGAGAACATCAAGACCGGAGCGTCTCCGCTTCATGTCGACTGCATGAATGATAAATGTGTTTTTCACCTTAATAAAAAACAGCATTTTTGCTCTTTAAACATGAAACTGCATATCACAACACTGAGCAATGAAGGAGAAATGACAACATCTCAGCTCTGAAGCATCAGAGTCTCAAATCAGATCCTCAACATGCACCCTGATTATTTTTTTTCTTTTCTTTTCAGCTGAGTGTTAAAGGAAGCATCTCACATCCAAACTGCCCTGTTGAACAAAGTATTTGCTGCACTGTCTGGACCCCCGCCCGAAGAGGCTGCTGGATATGGCACAGGTAAAGACGAGTCGAGGTTAAGTCGGTGCCAAACGTGTTTGCACAGGTAGGTGAAAGAAAACAGTTCAACAAGGCAACAGAGGACTGAAGGCAGATGGTAACACTTCATTCTAACCGATGGAAAGACACGGCATGAATGGCCTGACAGAGCAGCGCGAGCGAAGGCTTTTCTGTTTCGGTCCTACTGCGTTTTCATTTCATGAAAACTTGAAGTATATCAGGCAGTTTAAAAATACACTTTCTGGCACAAATAATATTCAATTTAGAGCGAAAAAGAAACGAATCGAAAGCACAGCGAACTCCAGGAAAGACTGTGAGGTTTCTGTTACTAAAAGCAGTTAAGTTCAGCTTATTTTTTAACATTTAAATCAGTGTTTACTCTTAATTTCCTGGTGGTTCTTAACAAATTATTGACACATAACATGATCCACCTCAGACTCACTGATCCAATCACTTTATCAGACCGTGATGGGCAGTCAAACTGACAGCGGCCTCGCCTTTACTTTTCATTTGCAGGTTTTTTTTCCTTACTTTTTTAGCTTCTATTTTTTTTCCTTTTTTGTTTACAAAATAGCTTAAATGACACAAACTCACACTAACTGGCTGCTTCAGTCCTCCAAAATGCAATATCATGAGGAGGTCATGAAGGCAGGTCCAGAAAAGAATAATCTCAAACAGCACAATGTCCTAAATGAATCCACAGATTCATTTCAGAAAGGCTTCTGCTTAGCAGATTAAAAAGAAAAAAATAATCTGTAACCCTTTGACGGGTTTGTAAATTTTGGTGTAAATAATTAAACGACAGAAAACTACACAACTAACAAATAATGTCTCAAAGACACTCAGGACAGCTGTGCTGCCGCACCATTAAAGACACATTTTAGTCTGAAACACTGAAACCCACCAGAATGATGGAGGAACGATTTTGGTGTTTTATGGCCCTCGGGGGTTGTCGGAGCTCATAAATGAGTAAATTCCCTTTGAATTTGATATTTACTGGCTGCAGTTTGAGGAGGAATTTCCCTTTTGAAGAGCCGCTGACTGTTCTGTTGTCAGCCAGCGTGAAGCGCCTTTACCACCTCGTCACAGTTCGATCCCGGCGGGACCGGCAGAAATCGGCTCTACGGTTAGTTTGAAGCTTTGATTCACATTGTGGACGAACCTGCGGGGAGTAGCTTATAGGTGAACGGGAGTGAGCGAGGTATATATGTTGAGCTTTTTTAAACTCTCAACTAGTAGCTTAGCCTGTAAAGCACCCGGTGACGATGAAGCGGTCTGAATGAAGCCGCTTTAGTGTTGGCTGTAACAGAACGTCATGTTGTTGCGTTAGTTGTAGTTCGGTTACGAATGTGCAGCCATTGTAGAAGTCTGTTAGGACACTGAGAGAAATGAGGCACTGTAAACCAAAACGTGAAAGTGTTTCCATCAAATGTCACACTGCACTTTAGTATTATTAACCTTTTAGGTTTTGAGGAGGTTTTAGTGTCAGCTGTAAAAGGTAAGCAGATCATTCCAACAAAGCAAACTGAGACTGTTAATGTCTGATAGTGTTTGATGGTGTCAGCATTTTCAATCATGCTGCAGGACGCTGTTGGATCATTGTGAGACTTCTGTTGGTGCGATTGAAACAAATACTGACAGAAATCTATTTCTGCGCCTGCGCTCAAACCCTCTGAGGGCGGGGCACCACCAATCTATAGGTTAAAGCAGGCTGGAGGCTCCAAAGCCCTTACTCACCTTTCACCCATCGAAGATAAAATCATTTTTGGGTTCTGGAGCTTTAGCAAAGATGAATGTAGTCCAGATGTGACGTCACCCACTGGTCAATTAAGTCACATCTGGACTTCTTTGAAATCACATCTTGGGTGGTTTGAACCCAGATGTGACTGAGACAGTTAAATTATGGCCAATTACATGCTTCCATGTTCCCAGATTTTAAAAATACATTTAAAACCTAAAGGTTTAGTAAATGTCAGGGTTTTTGTGTAATTCAACACGTAGTATTTTTCATTTTAGAACAGAAATATAATACAATAAGCTGACAGTATTACGTGATAAACAAGTGATGTTGTGTATTTAAACTTTAAAATGACACTCAAAGTTAAAAATGTGACTCAATAATTGTTTGACGCACAAAAAGCAAAGTTTTTTGGACTTCTACAACGGCTGCACTCACCTTACATATTCTCGATTTCACCTCCGTCAGATACTTAGTAGTTTTTTAGTTAAAGAAGACGACGACTTCTCGCGCTCGTTTCAAGAGAAATTAACTAACGAGAACATTTTTTCTCTGGTCTGTCAGTCACTCTTAGTGATCAATGAAATATTTCAACAAGGACTCAAAGCACCATGAACAAATTAAGTGTCATTCAAAATGAAAATAAAAACTTAAAAGTGACAGTGTGTGTTTCGAACACATGGCATATCGAGCACAAACACGGATACGCCTGAAAACGAATATAAAAACGATGCATTTTGCTTGAAATTGTTTGACACATCTGATGCGTCTTTGATTAGCATATCTCACACAGTTTCATTCATGATTATCATACACTCAGAAAATACACAAAAAAATTTAAACTTAATACTTTGGCTAATGTTTCACTCATCTTTCACCAACATGATAGACTCATACTGATAAGTTTCTCTCATTTGAAGCTAATATGTCTATATACTGTATATAGAAATGGATTTGGGTACATATACTGTATATAAGTATAGTCTGTGTGTCTATGCACACACACATAATAAAAAGATGGGTAAGAAATTAAAGGAAAAACAAACACCAAGTGTCTTGTTAAGGTGTTGGTCCTCCGTGTGCTGCAGATTCAGTGATTCTCCAAATTTCTAAAACTCTACTTGGTATTTTCCGAGTGCCGTCTAACACGCCAGCCCACAGTCTCCCACAGGTGCTCAAGTGGGTTAAATTCTGGTGACTATGAAGGCAAAAGCACACAGTATGATTCGCATCACTTTCATCGTCATTAAACCAGTCAATGACCTCGTGCGGCGTGACCTGATTTCACGGTACCCATGTACCATCACAGAACGAGAAGGAGAGCTCAGCAGTGGGAGCATGGGCAGAGATACGGGCAGATCTTACTAATGGCAGCTTCCACAGTGCAGCGCAGACTCTCAGCAGACTCTTCACAGTTTACGAGAGGTTTCTTTCTAGTTTCAAAAGCCTAAAAAAAATGAAAATTTGTTTTCTTGGCTCATTTTTGAGCAGTTAATCTCCTCACAACCAAACACGGCCAAAGGGATAAATGGTAAACAGACTGGTGCTCATGTAGTGCTTCTATACTCTGGGGCTTTAAGTGTTCTGACTATCGTGCACACATACATCGGGGGCAGTAATATTACCGGCCAATATTAGCTATCTGCCAGTCTATTGTATCGGCACTTAAAACAGTAAGAGACGGCAGAAACGCAGTATGAGTGTTGCTGTTTCATAGTTTGTCCAACAGAGGGCACTCTGCAACTTCTCTGTTGGCAACAAGCATCATCAGCTGATCCAAGCAGAGTCGGACAGAGCATAAACGAGTAAATAAATACCTACACTTAGCAAATATTAGGGACATATGTTCGTGTTTCATGTTTCTGAAAGAAAAAAATATCGGCCGATATATCCGAATATCAGATTTTTTTTTTTTAAATCGCTAAATATCATATCAGTCCCTGTCTTAAAAAGCCTATATTAGTCAGGCTCTAACTTGGGATTCACTACCTTGCCCAAGGACACTTGAACATGCAGGCTGAAGGAGATGGGATTGAACTGCTGACCTTCCAATCAATAGATGACCTGCCCCCTAATAAAGCACCAGCTACCAGCAATGACCTATAAGCAGTGACATTAACACCAAACACCATCAATGAGAGGATTCATTTAGAAAAAAATGCATCTCAAAACAAAATCAATTAAAAAATCCAAAGACAGAATCTGCTTTGTTAGACCTGTACCGCCTGCGGACACAACGCGCTGCCAGCCTGGACGAGCGAACGCTCTCATTTAGGTAGAAATGTTTTCTAACCTTGTATAGATTTGCTGTGACCTTTGGAAACAAAAAGGCCCAAACCGTGCCAACAAAATGCACAACAGAGCCACTGGATCGCAACACTGTAGAGGTCAAAGGTTCAGTTTCCTTTAATTTGTCACCCATCTGTATGTATTCACTTTACACTTGAATCTTTAGTATTTAAACAGCTTTATGACACTACTGAATTCCTCTCAGCTGACTGATATGTGTTGATTATTAATTATATAACCCAGGAGGTAACTGGGAACAAATGAATAAACATGACCGGGTCACATGGATGCCCAGGTTTCTAGTTTTTATAGAACTCTGTCAACAGTTTTGGCTAAAAGTAAAAAAATAAAAAACACTTGTTATTGATTTGGAAGCAAAGTACAGCCATTCAGGATTATAATCTCCATGGAAACTGAAACCCTAATCAGTTTAAACGCCATTAAATTCACAGTATTTAAATATTTATAACGGGTAATTTCACTGTTGTAAATTCAAATAAAATCGCATTTTAGTCCAAATTTAGGCCGTTGAGTTTTCAATATAAATTTGCTGCAGTGGAAAAAAAGCAAAAAAAAAAAAAAAAAAAAAAAAAAACAAAAAAAAATTTCAAATGAATCACACAGATACAAGTACAATCCGTAAATACAATAAATTCTGAAGGATTCGGTAATGATAGTAATGGTAATTGTAGGTGTTTAGTTGTTCATGAAATTCAATTCTTATGGCCTTTCGTTGCTTCCATACATCGAGCTTATGTTATCAGGCAGGGGAGGCTCGTACTGTTTTGTTTGTTTTTTCCGTTTTTTTACATTTTTCAGTCATTTCGGGCTCAGAGAGACGTCACCTACACGCCGCGGCCCGAAGATTGCTCTGCTGAAGAAACAGCAGAGATTTCAAATATAAAGAACTGTGAAGAAATGTGCTGCAACACTTTAAAACTATCAGTGAATATAAACTAAAACAAATGCATTTATCTTTTGAGGCTGTTCAGTTGTGTTGTGATCACAGTGCAAGACCCTGAAACGATTTGAATCCCATGTCTAATACAGTGTTGTCCTGCTGTGAAAAGCAGTTTTCCAAGAAAATCTGCACAATGCATGAAAGTCCTGTTTGTCAGCCTGCTATGGAAGAGTTAAAATCCCGAGAAATAAACAAGTCAGCAAAGAAAGACTGCTACAGCGTGTTCCCTTATATGTGCGCCCTACTTCACTTCCTTTGCTCGATTTGTTTTTAGGTACATTTTAAATTTTCCATAGGTTGCTGGGGAACACTAACAAACAAAAGCTTATTGTTAATATTATAATTATAATACACTAATAATGCCTATACGAGCGTAGCAGAGCAGGTTGGTGGTTGGAGGTAGGGTTGGGAGGTATCTCAGGGTTGGACTTTACACGACTTTTGGTCTTTTTTTTTTTCCACTTATTACATTCCTATAAAATCTGCTTGCATATAATGACACCTGTTTATCACTCCGAAAGCTCCGATATCTGCCACTCCCTTCAGTCGTCCTCCAGAGTCTCCGTCTTGATGTCATTCCCCATGCCGCACCCCGCGCCATCCACCCGATTGGTTACCACTGGGCTGCTGTCACTCACCGCCGCGTTCTCCAAACTGATTGGATCCTGGGCCTCGGACAGGGCGCTGTGAACCGTGGGTTCGTCCTGGAGAGAGGGGGAAGGAGGGGACCAGGAAACGCCAGTTAGTCTGGCGCCTTCTGCCTGAGGAACTGCGCCTGATATTAGGGCGCGACCAATCAGAGATGTGCCCCTCTGTCCAGACACGCCCCCTCTACCCAGGGCAGAAAACCAGCTGGGAAGCAGCGTGGGAACCTGAGTGGGGAGATAAGAAAAGAAGAGAAGGGTCAGTGGATCTGTAGCTCCGTGTGGATTTTCTGGTAAATGCATGGGGGGTTGTAGATGAAGTCCACCTGTACCTGTGTTGGAGAGGACAGGTCAGCTCGACTGAAACTGAACTGCCTTGCTGAAGCCCTCTTATCGAATAAGGACACCTCACAAGCCTGTGAGAAACCAGCAAACAGGTTATACAGGCTTGTTATCAATATCAATATATACTGCTGTGATTTCAATTATCAATTTTTATTCAACATACAGGCACCACGAAAAAATTCCCACACTAAGTTGACTTATCAGAGTGACTACTCAACAACTCTTCATAGTGGAGCTATGCAAATACATGAGGGCAAAGTGAACATGAGTTAAATTTGTGTTATGCTATCTTTTCATGTCTCTTTTTATCGCCTTTGTCTGGATCGCCTGTAAAGATCCCCACCTCTCTGTTCCCTCCAGCAGCCTGTGGAGTGATTTCTACATGAAGGATTGGGACAGTTGTTTCAGTTTTCAGGATAAAATCCAACCCCGTGCTTTATTTTTTCTGACAAACAGTGACTAAAGCTAGTGTGTCTGTAACATGGACGAAATGTAAGCTGTTAAATGTGGGAGAACACTGTCGTGAATGGATGAGGTAGGTTCATTCATCCAAAGTCTCGGTGCTGATCTGATAAATTTATTTGAAAATGGCCAGATAAATAATTTGATAAAGTTACAAATAATCATCAAGAGATTTACAAAGCCAAGATGTATAACTGATTCATGCTTTCAACAATAATAGCCAACATTGTGCCAGTTATCATTGTATTGATACTCTGTTCCCTCAGTTTTATAAGACACATGATATACAGTACATACAACAGTGCAACATAGCTGTTAAAGACAGTTTTGACTTGTTCAGATACCAAGATGTTTACCTGGTCAGGAAAGTCATTGCCGTCCACATCATCACTGTTGGACTGACCTCCTGGACTTTGAACCTCAATTCCATGACTCTCCAAGATGGCTGCTTCTTCAAAAACACAAACGTCATCATAGCATATCGACTCTACACAGCAACACACTCGAGATGCAAGCAACGGCGATGCGATTCAGAAGCTGCTCTTCTAGGAAATAAAACAACATCCTGTTTCTGCTTCAGGTGTGTGAGAAATCTAACACTTTGCTTTGTGATGACCAGCATGGCGAGAGTGAGCTTGGTGACAGACAGGAGAAAAAAAAAACACAGTCGGGGATTTGTGTTAAAGAGCAACACGAGCTCTTGTGTGCGCCACTTGCATATAATGCTCTTAAGCATTAACATACAGTACAAGCGAGTCTCAGCTGGTGGCTGAGTCCTTTATTGACATCAAAACATACTGTAGATACAACTTTAGCAACATCTGACATTGTTTTCTCTCTCTCACACTCACACACACATACACACACACACACAAATACAAATACAGACATAGACATTACCAATATTAGCACGCCTCTTGATGTCTTTGCGGCGGTTGGCAAACCAGTTGTAGACCTTCAGGGATGTTACCCTCTCCAAATCAGACAGCTTCTTTCCTGTAACACACACACACACACACACACACACGAATCAGACATCCGGACTCCCTCAGTCTCTGACTGTGTTTGTTTTTGAAAGCATATTCAAGTACTCCATATCTTTTAAGTCAACACAAAGTCATATTACTTGCTTTTTTCAACTTAATTAATTTTATTTATATAACACCAGATCACAACAACAGCCCACTGAGTGTTTTAATTGTATGGAACCCCAATGATCCCACATGAATAAGTGTTTAATGACAGCGGAGAGGACCAACTTCATTTTAACAGGAAGACAGAATGTAAAAAAATTAAGCATGACATCTTTGTATTTATTTTATAACTACACACATAGCCAAGGAAGTAGTTAACATCAAATCAAATCACATATTTTTAACTAAGTTTACCCATAAAAAGAAGTACTAATAATTAATTTACCCATTCACTGATAATTAATTTGGGATGCCAATCATAGCCATTAGCCAATAATTCTCTACCTGGTTTCTGAATGACGGCATTGCAGGCGGTGGCGATCTCCTCTCTCTTGGCTTCATCGGGATACTGGTTATCATTGAAGTAGCTGCAGATACACATTGCGCTTTGTTACTTTCACTTCTTTTCAAACTCTACCTCAGTACCCGTCCTCCTCACCTCTCCATGACAGTCAGACACTCCTTCCTCCAGGTAAATCTGCTCCCTCGTCGCAGACGGAAGCCACCGGGAGCCGAACCAAATGTGGGCGGGGCCTGGTTCCAGTCCATCACCTCCTCCAGTGCTAAGGGGGTGGCTCGCATTGCCAGAGTAGCACCTGGAACATCAAACACAACATTAATAACAACATTTGCTACACACACACACATGCTTAACTCATACCCAGAGTTGTTTGAACTTGCTCTGATCAGCTTTTCTGGAACGGGGCGCTCAGAGCTGTCGATCTCAGTTAATCAATTCGGAGTTTATGGTTAGACTCAGAGTTTGTTAAACCTGCTTTCTGAAATAGGGCCCAGGTGAACTAAATTCTTCATAAATAAGTACAGAGTATTTTTTTTTCAGACTGGGAATCACAACAAGCCAATGAACCAGATCAGAGTCATGATTTCTGGAAGAGGCGGCACACTAGTTTGTTTTTCCTCTGGGGAGGACGCGGTAAACTAGAACTAGGCTGCGCTGTTTTTTTCATACTGTACATTCCAACATGCTGATCTCACGTTTAACACAATGTAGTCATTGTTTACTCCACACTTTATTTCCATAACTATAGCCTTCTCAAAAATTCCCCCAAAATGTAAAAAATTAAATAAATAAATAAGCTATTGATTTCTTTTCTTTCAAAAGAGTATTTCATTACATTTGCAGTGATACTATCTGTCACTGCAAGTCCCTCAAGTCTGCTGAGCTAGGCAGAAGTCTTGTTTTCTGTGCTTAGACCACCTGGAACTCATTACAACGCACCCTTAAAATGAATTCCTTAATAATTCTTCAATTTAAATGAGTTATCTTCTGCCTGTGCCAGTTTTACTTGAGCTGTCTCTCAATAAATTGTACTTGTCTATTGTTTTGTTTTACCGTGATCCTTTTTATCCACGATCTATTGGTTACATGTTTTGTAATTTTAAATATTCAACATTAGTGTTCAGACTCTAATCATCTCTGATTTTGATTACGGCTAAAAAAATATATTTTAGTTCATGTTGAAACCAGACAGCAGAGTGAGTCATGGATTCAAAGCGGCACAGTATTTATTAATAAACTCTCCCCTACTGTTTTATTTTACAGTATTTTTTTCCACAAGTGGAAGAGTCAGAGGTTATGTGAGAGATGTGGGGCTGGCAGAGAAGGGAGGCATTACCGGGGTTGGTTTTCTCCAGCTGGTACCAGCGGAAGAAAGCTCGCTTCTTCTGCTCACTGAGGTCCGATCCCTGCTGTAGGAGCCAGTGGGAGATCCGGCTCTGACTGATCCCTGGAGGAAGAGGACCAGAGTCAGATCTGGGAGGGGGTCTGATGCTTGCTCACATGCCAACTCTTTCTGCTTGTGTCTTATTGGACAGATGAAGTTTATACTCACCTGTTACCTGAGCAACCACAGCCTGGGATATACGTCTGTTCGCCAGGAAGGATTTAATCTCCTCTTTGATCACAGCACTGTCCCTCCTACGAGCAGGGAGAAGAAAAAAAGTACAACATATATTTAAATCTTCAACATTACAAGTTTGCCATTAATTAGCACACACAACAACACAACAGCCACTATACTTATACCAGATGTAACTGTCCGCAGCTCACATATACATTACAGGCTGCTGTGCCTGAACATGCTGCTGTAATATTCCTTGCTCTCCTTCTCCTCTGATTTCATTTTCACACATCTTCAAATCAATACCGCTGATTGCTGCTGTCTGGCTGCAGACTGCAGATGAGAGGCACTAGACTGCATGTGTGTACTTGTGCTCGTTTTGTATGTGCGAGTGTATGTTTGGCAGTAATCATCACATCATATTCATATTCAGAGTGAGCTACGGGCAGGCTTGTCAGCCATCAGGGCCCTCTGTGTTAACACATACCCTCTGTTGATTGTACGTGTCTTTAAAAGCAACATCCACCCTTATGAATGACTAATTATTATTGTGTTTGCAGTAAACTGAAGAAAATAATTTTACAGCTCTAAATGAAATTGGTTAGCAAGAGTCACTCTTTACCAGGGCACACTATCGAAATATCGCACATGCAAGTTCCTACTTTGTTAACATTTCCAGTTTATTTACAAGTGATGTGTTACATACATGAACAAAAACCTGTGCTTCACTGGTTAATGGAGGAGATGCTGGACCACAACAAATACATGCAACCTGAGGTCTCTACTGGACAACAGCTGAACTCCAACAATTGTTAACTGACCAGTGGCAGTGACAAGCTGCTGCTGGTCCACTTTAACCACTCTGGGATCAGTTATGATCTGGGTGTTGGTGAAAACAGAGCGAGCAGTAGCAAGTAGACAAGCACTGATGTGGAGGAGTTAGAGCAGTCTTTCAGCTGACGTTATCTTCTTTAGGCTAATGTTATATTGTTTAAGATAACAACAGGCTAAAGTTATCGTCTTTCATTTCATATTTTTACTTCTGGCAAATTCAGCAGCTAAGTGGCATCAAAATTTAACATTGTATGTGTCTGTGTGTGTGTCTGTGTGTGTGTGTGTGTGTGTGTGTGTGTGTGTGTGTGTGTGTGTGTGTGTGTGT
>JAVDPK010001617.1:44580-66610 GCA_034780415.1 Cichlasoma orientale | reverse complement strand
CACACACACACACACACACACACACACACACACACACACACACACACACACACACACACACACACACACACCTTGTGACAAGGAACCAGGCAAGCTGAGAGAAATCTGTAGATGCCCTCATGTATGTCTTGATATGTGGCATGGCGTGACTCCTCCCTGTTGCATCTGCCTTCCAGCAGCTAAAAACCACACACACACACACACACACACAAATCCACAGATCACCTAAACCACGTTCAGTAGGTGTGCAGAATGTAGAGCAATAGTAGGTCTACTTGTATATTCCAAATAGTATAGAAAAAAAGCCTAGAAGCAAAAATTCTGGCTCAGTTTTGAACCATGTGTGCATGAAATAACTCTTCTTCCCGAATGCCAAATGTAAGCCAGAAGTTAACCGAGCAAACCACAAGTGGCCATAATCTCATGTGGTCTGTGGACCAGAAGAATGATTTTGTTATCTAGGAATTAGGAATGTTTGATACAACACAACCCGGCAGCCAAACTCCATGCAGCCTTCAATAACGCGCTCCTGTCTTGGCATTGTTATGTTATCTGTTCAGGTCCAGACAAGCTGTAGCATTTTGTTGGTTATTAATAACTGTTTCAATCGGCAAGTCCCAGCTTGTCTGTTAGACCTGGGACACCCTTACAATTCCGGTCATTTACGCGTCTTAGTTGATCGATGCACTTAAGGTGCAGCCGCTGAGTAGCAGCTCTGGAACTGCTGGTCAGGTCGTCCACCTCACTAAAAGCTCAACTAAAATCCTTAGTCAGAAAGTGACCGTGAATCCAAAAAGAAAGACTGGAAACCTTTTAATTCGCACACTGGAAGTGACTGATTACTGCCACGCCCCAACAGCAGGACTGAACTCTGCATTGACAGAAGAAACTTACTGGAAGTAAGAGTGGAGCCAAAGTTGTTTCTGAGCTGTCTGGATACTGTAGGGAAGAGAGCCTCCAGCTAGAATGCAAAAAGGTTTAGATTACAAGTAAATGCACAATAATAAAGGCAGAATATCGAAAAACCAAAATTAAAAGCATTTTGGAAAAAGTTGGGTCATTTCCATGAATTATACAGCACTAATAAAACTTCAAACGTGAGGCACGTTTACCTGGATATCCCTCTAAACTCATCCTCACATCTTCGACTGATGGATACAGCTGCAAAAAGAACATCCCGGTAACTGCCAGGCAAACAGAGCAGCTACAAAGTAACTGTTAATGCTCAAGAACAGAAAAGTCATAAATGAGCTGAGTGGCTCAATAATCTGAGCAACAGCAAGATATACCATCAGGTTTTCTAGCATCAGGAATCACTGGACCAAGTAAGAGTGTAACAACAAACCCCTGAGTGTACTGAACTCAGCAGAGTTTTGATTTATTGCTTAGTGCTGAAGTTTTCTTCTATTTGCCCCACTCATGATTTCATTTGTTTGTTTGTTTGGTTTTGCATGTTTGTCACACTCACATGCTTCAGATCAAACAAATTTTAATATTAGGCAAAGATAATGACGATTTAAATATATATATATTTTTTATATATATATATGGGAAAAAAGCTATTTAAACCCACCTGGCCCTATGTGAAACAGTAACTGTCTCCCCTTTTTCAATCATTAATTAACTATAATTAACCACATTTTTTGGAAAGCTGAGTTCAAAGTCATTGACATCTATCGGTGTGAAAAGGGTTACAAAGCCATTTCTAAGGCTCTGGGACTCCAGCGAACCACAATGAGAGTCGTTATCTACACATGGAGAAAACTTGGAACAGCGGTGAACCTTCCCAGGAGAGCTGCCATACCAAAATGACTCCAAGAGAGCATCAGGAGTAATTCACCCGGGAGGTCACAAAAGAACCGAGAACAACATCTAAAGAACTGCAGGCCTCATTTTTTTCCGTTAAGGTCAGAGTTCATGATTCAACAGTAAGAAAGAGACTGGGCAAAACTGGCATCCATGGGAGAGCTCCGAGGAGAAAACCGCTGCTGACCAAAATGGACACAAAGGCTCATCTCACATTAGCCAAAAAACATCTTGATGATCCTCGAAGACTTTTGGAAAAATAAAACAAAAGCTGAACTTTCTGGAAGGTTTGAGTGCTGTTACATCTGGCATAAAACTAGCATAGCATTTCATAAAAAGAACATCATACCAACAGTCAAATATGGCGGTGGTGGTGTGATGGTCTGGGGCTGCTTTGCCGCTTCAGGACGACTCGCCGAAATCGATGGAACCGTGAATTCTGCTCTCTACCAGGAAACCCTAAAGGAGAATGTTCCGCCATCAGTTCATGCCCTGAAGCTCAAGCTCACTTGGGTTATGCAGCAGGACAAAGATCCAAAACACACCAGCAAGCCCACCTCTGAATGACTAACAAAAAAAAACAAAACAAAGATTTTGGCGCGGCCTAGTCCAAGTCCAGACTTAAATCCAACTGAGATGCTTTGGCATCACCTTAAACTGGCCGTTCATGCTCGAAAATCCTCCAATTTTTTAAATTCAGCCACTGGAGAGGCTGAATTCCTCCACACCAATCGCAAATGCTTGATTGTAGTTCTTACTGCCAAAAGGTGGCACGACCAGTTATAAGGTTTAGGGGGCAATTACCTTTCACACAGGGCAGGCAGGTTTGGATAGCTTTTTTCCTCCTTAATAAACAAAATCGTCATTTAAAAACTGTCTAACATTAAAATTAATTTGATGATCTGAAACATGTACGTGTGACAAATATGCAAAAACCTAAGAAATCAGTAACGGGGCAAATACTTTTTCACGGCACTTTATGTAAAAAGAAAAAGTGTGTTGGAGGAACAGACCAAGTGCATAGGAGGGTCTGGGCGAAGAGAGGACTTTCCCAGCGTGGTCAGGGTGCGCTGAAATTCCCCTGCCAACCATTTGGATTTATCCAATCCCATAGAGCCGATGCTGGAGAATTGGCCAATCACGGGCCACCTTTCCTCACCAGGAATAGGGTCTGTGTGTTCGTACAGCAGCTTAAAAAAACATACAAAAAGAAAAAACACAGAAGAACGAGAGATCGAGTCGTGTTCTTTCAGTCATGCGAGAGAACATTAAAGAAATAGTCCTGTAAGTTTTAGCCTTTTTACTTCTAATTGCTTTTATTTTGCATTACAGACCATTGGACTATACCACAGCTTTATAAAGTAATGTCTCAGAGGTCACACAGTCAAGTTTCAAGAAACTCTTTACCTTCCTCAGTCTCAGGTGCCCCCAGCGCTCCATGTCTGAGCCTACGTATCTGCCTGGGGTTGAGGCGACCAAATACACCCTGACAGCAGAAAACAAAAAGGCAGAGCAAGCTGTAATCAACCCATCACATCAGTGAATTTAGGCACGTAGACATCGACAAGAAGACCTACTGAAGGTCAAACAGAGGATCAGAATGGGGAAGGAAGTTAATGTAAGTGACTTTGAACGTGGCATGATTGTTGGAGCCAGTCGGGCTGGTCTGAGTATTTCAGAAACTGCTGATCTGCTGGGATTTTCCCCACACAACCATCTCTAGGGTTTACAGAAAATGGTCTGGAAAAGAGAAAATATGCAGCGAGCGGCAGTTCTTTGGGTGAAAATGCCTTGTTGAGAATGGCCAGACGGCCTCGACCTGAGAGGAAAACAACAGTAAGTCAAATAACCACGAGTTACAACCTTGAAGTGGGTGCCAACTCTGTCGGCCGGGAACAGAAAACTGAAGCTACGATTCACACAGGCTCACCAAAACTGGACGACAGACGATTGGAAAAACGTTGTCCGATGAGCCGTCACATCTGCCGTGACACTTGGATCGTAGGGTCAGAATAAACAACATGAAAGCACGGATCCTTCCTGGCTTGTACCAACAGTTCACGCTGATAGTGCTGGAATGGTGTGTGGGGGGGGTATTCTTTGGGCTTCTTAATACCAACAAAGCATCTTTTAAATGCCGCCGCCTACCTGAGTGTTGTTGCTGAATACAGTATATCAATCCCAGGATAACGCACAACGTCACAAAGCTCAAAACATCTCAAACTTGCTTCCATTTATTTCGTGAGTTGTGTATACCTCGTCTCTGACAGGTCGTGCTCTTTGATTCTCTGGATCCACTCTTCAAGTTCTGGTGCTCGGTACGAGCCCAGGTACTCCAGCAGGTCTCTCTTAAAGAAGGTGGGCGACTCACCAGCGCTTGGACCGCTTCCCTTTGGTAACCGCGGAAACAGAGGGCTCATCCACATCCTAGGTTGGGAAAAAACTGATTTAGGGGCATTTCCACAACCAAACCTGACATTTAATCCTAATATAATTCTTATGTATGAGTGATCTCTACTTTTAAAGTTGCTCAGAAGAAGTACGGCAACCCTTCTTGAACTATAAGGGCACTCGGAGCGTGCCCTTATAGTTCAGTTTAAGGAAATCTGTGCTAAAACTGAATGTGCTCTTCCTTTGGTGATATGCCACATAGTCTTTTTGTAATATTGATGACAGACAAAACAAAGAAACAAACAACAATTATGACAATAAATAAACAATAAAGTCATACCCTTGTGTTTTCTGGTACCAGTCAGCTCTGATGAGATTAGAGGTCAAAATGATGACCCTGAAGCCTTCCTCATACCACAGCAACATCATTTTCCTGATGACACATAACAATATATATTTATTATGCTATGTATAATGCGAGCAGCAACAGTGATGTAGAGAAATGCTTACGTGTGGTGAGTTCCAAAAGCAATGTCCAGCTTGGCCTGTAAAAATGAAAAAAAAATTATTAAAAACATTAGCTCAACTTAAAGGGCGATTAAAAATGGACATAATAATCGACCATTTGCCTTTGAGAAACATCTGTTTCCTGTGTGGCTCAGCGTGTACCTGGCAGAAGCGCACATGTGGGAAGGGCTGAGCCTGCTGGATGAGCCGAGCTTTGGCCTCCCTCTTATCACCATGGACGATCAGAACCGGGCGATCCCTGAAAACACAAACGGAGAGTTTAGTTTTCACTGCATCGCTATCGTCCTCCGCCCCGATGGAGTCAGTCCATTCAGTCCACCGCTGCATACACCCCCACTGTCCATTTAAGAAACGTTCTATCATGTAGACGTCATCAATTGCTTGTTATTCAGAAAAAATTTGAGATCTGTGAGTTACAGCGTAGAAGAAGCAAAACTTACCTAAACTCTGATGG
This sequence comes from Cichlasoma orientale, assembly GCA_034780415.1. Lineage (NCBI taxonomy): Eukaryota > Metazoa > Chordata > Actinopteri > Cichliformes > Cichlidae > Cichlasoma > Cichlasoma orientale. The sequence continues at coordinate 61,431 of JAVDPK010001617.1, read as the reverse complement.
GTACTGCTTCACCATCCAGGCAATATCAAAGCAGTAGTTAAACTATAAAGACAGAGTGGACCATTATCAATGAGAGCCATACTTTTATTTCTTTGCACTGAGCCAAGTTTTTCACCTGATGGTGCACCTTAGGCATGAGAAGTAAAGGCGTCAAATTCATCCTGAGGGCTCTGTAGCTCGTTTCACTGTAATCCATCTGACAGCTGTTATATTAACCAGTACGCAGTACGCAGTACACAGTACTAACGTTAAAGTTTTTGTGGAACAGACGCCGACAACAGCTCAACTTTTTCTTCGAAACAGCCGAGCCAAAAATGAACAAACATTAGTTATTATAAATGCAAATATTATTTTGGATTATTTTTGTGTTAAGTATGAGGAGCAGGTTGTTGTTTGGTTTCTCTTTCTTTGTTTTGTCACTCTTTTTTAAAGTAAAGACATTCTTGGAAAAAAAAAGATCATTTTTACTCACCTGAACAGATTCTTTCAGGGTGCCAAATAATGGAGAAAGAATGTCTGGATGAAAGAAAGACGTTTGGATTATTAGATAAAAGTAAAGCATTAAGTATTTGGAGGCAGCAGCTCCACAGCAGAGATTTCCGTGGGGAAATCACATGTCAGAAACACGGCGAAGACCAGCATTTTAACAAGCTGAGCCACAAATGGCAAATACAACTGTCAGTTTGCTTTTTTCCTGCTTTTCCTTCCTTGTTTGTCACGTCCGAGGAAAACATTTTTTTTGGTTGGCAGATTAAACTTTTTTAAATCAAACCTGCTACTGAACAGAGAGAAAGCCAAACCAATCACACAAGCTCTTTGGTGATGGTAATAAACGTGAAATGAATGCTGGTCTGTGATGTCTAACTGGTAACTAGTAACTCTTCTCTTCAGTTTTGTTCTTCCTTCTTGAAACGTCAAACCAAACTCACCCCTTATGTGCAGAGCGCCACTGTTGTACTTCTTGTTCAGTCCTGTGACTTTGTTGAGGTAAAACCTGTAGGTGTCATTTAGAGGAGGAACACGGGACTCAAAGAAGTCATCTGGCTCATCGATGTAGTAAAGTCGTCCGTGAGGACTTGGAGGACGCTCATTCTCCACCTTTGGCTTCTTTGTTTTGGGGCTCGGAGGCGCCTTCTTTGGCAAGTCACTCAGACTCTTCCCCTTCTCCTCTCCATCATCTTCATCGCTCTCAGAGAGAGCCCAGCCTGTGCTATCTAACACCACTTTCTTCCTCTTTCCCGCCAGCGAAGGGCTGGTTTCATACTTCACTGGATTTAACTGGTTCTTAGCGGCTGACTGCCTGGCTTCGGAGCCGACAGCAAGCGAGGACACGGGGGGTTTGGCCGGCTCTGGTTTCACCTCCGCGGGTGGCGATGGAGTGGCAGATCTGTGGGAGCTCTGATTGGACTCGGTGGGTCGACGGGACTCAGATGTTGCAGTCCCTGAAGAGGGAAGAGCCTCATCATCGTCATCACTGCTGGAGATGGTCCACTTGCCATGCTGACTGTCCTGAGACATGCCTGAATCACAGAAACAGAGACTACGAGTGAGAGAAGCCAAGAGTGAGTCATGCAGCTATTTAAAAAGGTGCACAGAGACACGTATCACTGAAACTTTCCCCTGATTTGATCTGCAGTGATTATAAGACTTCAGGCCAAATAACAGCTTAAAGAATTTTATGAATCTAATGTGAACAATTACAGAGCCTGGTGATGGTTCGATGGTTTGCAACTGAGAAAGACCATAGCTACAGTACTGTGCAAAATTCTTGAGCAAGCCCTCATTTCTTTTTGCTTCCAAGGAGCCAGACATTCATGTAATTTTTTTCAGTTTGGCAGGCATAAAATAGTATTTTTGCACCAACATGGTGATTCCCAAAGAGCTATCAGTCAAAAACGTGGCATATCTCATCCTGGTGGAAAATGAGGAAACTACTGTTTGCTGAAGCCTCATCAGAAAAGGTCTCAGTGGAAGAGTGGCTGCCAAGAAGCCATTCTTAAGGAAAGGAAATGGGAAGAAAAGGCTGAGGTACGCCAAATTACACAAGAGCTGGAAACAGGTCTGATGGAGCGCTGAATCCAAATTACATTTATCAGTATGTACAGAGGAGGTCAGGAGAGAGGTATAACAGTGAGCGTCTACAGCCATCTGCAGAACACGGCGAAGGATCCTTCGTGTTCAGGACTGCATTTCAGCCAGTGGTGTTGATTGATGAACTCAGAAAAATACATTGTGTCACATTTCGATCCACCATGCAATACCATCTGGAAAGCATTTTTCAGGCAGCCAAAATCCAAAGAAAGGTTTTGAACGTCCTTCAAAAAGCCTGGAGGACTATTCCTGAAGGCTACTTAAAGAAACGGCACGAAAGCTGCGTAAGAGAGTTCAGACTGTTCTGACGAATAAAGGTGATCACGCAAAATACTGATTTTCAAGCTTGCGAGAACTGTACAAACTTTTGCCTTATAGACTACATTTCCATGTACATGTTTGCACGTTTCAATAAATCGCTGCACCTATTTCCCATTTTCACAGTAAAAAAAAAAGAAAAAAGGGGAAGGTTCGTGACTTTTACACAGTACTGTAAAATAAATAAATAAAAAACACTACAGGTGTATTTTCTGTCATCACACTGTTGTATTAAAAGCATGAAAGTGCAGACCTCTTGCATCCGTGCAAAACACAATGATTAGACTAAATATATGGCTGGCATAAGAATAAATAAGTGCACAAAGATGCACAGAAGAGAAAGCAAGACAGCACTGATGGATCAACAGCGCAGAAGTGGTCAGATTGTGTTACGAGAGCGTGACCGTTGTGCAGAATGTTTGTTACCGAATCAGATCAATGAGCAGCGACGCAGGTTGTTTCTGCCGGCAGGAGAGACTCTCGCAAATCCACAGCTATCAAACTTTGCACAAAACATCAATCAAACACAACCGCGGTGCAGGAGACTCACAAGCAGCACGAGTCCGGGTGGAAACTTGCACGTTTTCTTTCAGTTCCGCCACAAAGACGGAGTCCGAATGCAAACAGAAGGCAAATGACGGGGAAACAGGTAAGAGAGTTACTATGGTTTTATATTTTTCTTTATTTTATTATCTTTTGCTGCTTTATTTTCTTTTTTAATAATTTTTTATTTAATTAGATTTGTTTGTGTTTTATTGTGCTGCTGTTTTTTTCCAGTTTAACAAAGAATACAATTGAGTGTCTTTATATATTTGTTTGTATCAGATTTATTATTGCTTTATATTCTTTTATTAGTTTTAATTTTATTTTTAATTTTATTTACGTTTCAGTTTCGTTTTTATCACTTTCACTTTTAGCTTTAGTCTTTTATTATTTATTTATTTATTTTGAGGTATTTGTCAGGGGCAGAATTAAGAAGTTCAGAACAGATATTACAGCACAAACACATCCTATCCTCCATAAATTTGTGAACCAAAGCATTTTGACCTTACTGGCGAAGACCAAAACTCAGGATATTTCCTGCATTTGTTTTTTTATTTGAGTTTTGTGAGTAACAAGAATTCTTTCAGTTTGTTTCTTTTTTTTTTAGTTAACAATAAAAACCTTGGTTTGTGTGTCTTTCACCCCTGACTGTGTATTTTTATACTTTATGTACTGATGGATTGGTTTTGATTGTTTTGTTTGAAGTGGCGGGATTACAGAACTTACTTTAACATTTTATATTTACCTATGTTAGAGCACATTTATGAGTAAAAGCAATTTTGGATTTTTTTTTGTAATGAAATGTAATAAAAAAAAACGATCATAACCAAGATTGGATGGAAAAAATCTTGAACAAATACTAAGGAATATTTTTTCTTATGGTAACGATGGAAAACCCTTCCCACAGACCTGAACACCACACAAGTGTTAACTCAAGGTTAGCTGAGGCGTAAAGACAATATGAAAAACTGCATAAACAACAGGTGCAACCCCTGAATTTGTACACGTTTTATGGAACCGACGATTGACCATTACAACCAGAAGAGGGCAGTAGTGTAACTGAAAGGGATGCCACCTGCCGTAAATCTCCAAGGAGGTCGAAGAAGAAGCCGAGCTCTCTCTCCGGGCTGTGGAGTGGTTCTGGCATTGGTGTTGGTCCCTCGTGCATGTCTGTTAACTTCAGCTGGGTCTCGTAACCACCTGTGTGGAAGCCGGATTTCGCAGTATGGCGTTAAATCTTATCATCAACACGAGCAATCCGCCTCTCGGTAAGTTGCAGCCTGAGATCCCACAATACTAAATAACGTGACTTTCTGCATCGAGCTCTAAGGCGAGGTGACATCAGCTTTCTTAGTGTTAAGGTCGCTGCGTGTCATCATAATAAACTGTAAAATATATAATGTATGATTAAAAAGAGACTGCTGCCCTGAAAAATCTGCTGTTGGGATGATGCTTGTATTTCATGGAGACAGACATGAAGAGAGGTGAAAATAAATCAGTGAAGATTTGTTTTGTAATTAAAATGACCTAAATTTGATTGTCATAAACCAGCCGATTTTAATAGCAGATGAGGTAAACTGTTAAAATATCGTGAAATAGCTAATAGCTCTCGCCCCACAGAAACTACGGTGTTAAGTGTGTAAATTCACCCGTAATTGAGTGGAGATTGGTGAGTGGGGTATGCTAGCTCAAGCTAGCGGCTAGGCATTTATAAAACTATAACCAAAACCACAACAATGTGAACGCTTCCTGAAATGTTCCTGTTATTAAAAAGCAGCTGTCTTATGCATTAGTCACCCTCTTTCACTGCAGCATTCATGTATCATGAGTACATTCCACAGGAAAAGTATTTTTGAACTTATAAATAACAAACCCATTGACACGTTGACATTAGCTAAAGACCGGCCGGTTAGCTCAGCTGGGTAGCTTTCGGTTCTTATAAACTGCTGACGCTGAATGCATTGTGTCAGTCCAGTCTGACGTGTTTGATCAAGTGTGGAAAATCATCCCAGTGATTACTGCGTGGAAGTAATTTACCAAGGTGAGCTAATGAAATACATCGCGCTTATAACTGCTGAACAGCGCCCTTGTGTCGCTGTTTGTACTGAACACAGCCGGCTGATGCAAGCGTCCTGAAACGTGGAGTCGTGGATGGGATGATTACTCCTACACTGTGCTCTGTTTCGGTTTGTGGGTCCATGCATTTCTACTGGAAAGTGAAACAGATGGAATATATCGACACGTTTATTTAATCAGGACAGAACCAATTCAGAGAGAAGCTCTCATTTATAATGGTGAAATGCAAGTACATTATAATCGTACAGTATGAAATATATGTTGGGATACACCTGTAAACATACACTTGCAGCTGTACATACACATGTTTTTTTTATTCACATACACACTCCATACTTACATTAGACATGGACAGTCCAACATGTGATTATATACGCATCAAGGCTAAACTTTATATTGTAAGGTAAAGACCCTACAATAATTACAGAGAACCCAACAATCAAATTAACCCCCTATGAGCAAGCACTTGGCGACAGTGGGAAGGGGAAACTCCCTTTTAACAGGAAGATTCCTCCAGCAGAATCAGCCTCAGGGAGGGGCAGTCATCTGCCGCAACTGGTTGGGGGTGAGGGGAGGGAGACAGGACAAAAGACATGCTGTGGAAGAGAGCCAGAGATTAATAGTAACTGATTATTAAATGCAGAGTGGTGTATAAACACAGAGTGAAAAGAGGTGAGTGAAGAAGAAGCACTCATGGGAACCCCCCAGCAGCCTAGGCCTATTGGAGCATAACTAAGGGAGGGTTCGGGTTCACCTGATCCAGCCATAACTATAAGCTTGATCAAAAAGTAAAGTTTTAAGCCTAATCTTAAAAATAGAGAGGGTGTCTGTCTCTCGAATCCAAACTGGGAGCTGGCTCCACAGAAGAGGGGCCTGAAAGCTGAAGGTTCTACCTCCCATTCTACTCTTAAGTATCCTAGGAACAACAAGTAAGCCAGCAGTCTGAAAACAGTCTAGATGTGATTGAAGTGTAGACTTTCAGCTTTACTGGATTAACTCTTTAGGATTTACATTTTTATACATAGTCCTCGATTTCAGAGGCTCAGCAGTTATTGGACAGTCGATTTCATGGCCGGGTGAAACCTGCTCTTTCATTATTCTATGAAAAAAATAAGCAGATAAGAAAATAGTTATCCTACCTAAGTTCTTATACAGCTTTCAGTCAGTCCCAGTAACAGCAGACATTCATGTTTTCAACTCTGCACTTCTTTTAGCTTTTACAATACAGACATCCCACAGTATGAACAGAGACCCTGCCATTCAGCTTTAGATGTTCTCTTAAATATTAAGCCATTTTCCAAAGGAGCCGTGTCTAGACTTTACAGTATCCTACAAAACTTAAAGGGTCCATCCTCAGAATCACTCCGGGCAGAAAGAAATGTGTATTGAGATCACTGATGACGTGTAGGAAAACTGCTTGGAAAATATTCATGGTACCTCTCTAAACGCTCGACACTTTCTGGCACAATTCCAGAATTGTGCATAGACTACACTTCTCTCCAACCAGATTACATAAATTATTCAAAGGCACTTCACCTCTGTGTGTGAAATGTTCAACTGAGCAAGGGACCCGATCTCATCAGTTTATTCAGTGTAGCAGATTACAGACATTTTGAGCTCACCTATTTGAGTTCTTCACCAAGGCTTTAAATAGGGAGCTTCCTTTTGCCCCTCTTACAGCATTATTTTGCATGGTTGATTCAAGCAGTGTGGCGGCTCAAAAATTCTGCTACAATCCTGGAAGTCTGAGACGCCTCCAACTTTCTATAGGTGGCCGAAGGAATTAGGAAATGTGCTACACCTAGAGAAAATTAGATATACTATATCAAACAAAGCAGGTCTCTTTCCAAAAATCTGGTTACAATCACCAGTCTGATTGAGATGTTGAAATGAGTCTTTAAGTAATAATGTAATTTAGTCTGTATGTTTTAAAACCAATAAACAGATGATTAAAAAAATAAGCAGATAAAACATCTGGAGTTGAATATGCATTTGGTAGAAAAAGCAGATTGAGTAAACTTGAAGCAGACTGAATTCGTGGCGGTTGTTATGCAGACTTACAGGAAACACTGCGATGTGCGTGCTTCGCACCGCAGGACCAGTTCAGCTGGTTGTCAGATCTGTGGTATCATTTGAGTCTGATCAAAGCTGTCTGTTTTCTGGAGCTGTTTTGCCGGGCGGTTGGGGGAGAAACATTAACACGCTGCATTGTCTCGTCTGTCCTGCAGGGGCACTTCTGGCAGCTGAGCACGTGAAGAGCAGCGTGCAGGTATCAGTGCAGGAAGGCAAAGACACGCAGCTTCGCGTCTCAGAGTGGGTGCCACCATTATCGAGCTGCTGATCGAGTTTTATTTAGACGCTGTACATAATGCACTCAAATATACAAGATGCGGAATTTCTTACTCGTTTATCTCAACTGTTTCTTTTCACTTTCCGTCTTTCAGTTCGATCCAGTTCAGCGATGCCAACTCCATCAGCCGCTACTTGGCCCGGGTTGCTCCCACTCTTGGCCTCTATGGATCCAACACGCTGGAGCAGACTGAGGTGTGCATGTTTGTGCATGTGTGTGATATTTTTGTAACTGTTCAGGATTTATGGTGCTCACTTGAGCCATTTCTTTTGTCCCGGTGTCTTTAGGTTGACCACTGGCTGGAGTTCAGTGCTCACCGTCTGTGTAATCAGCCAGATTTGACTGTGGCACTGGGTGAACTGGACAAGGCCCTCTCCCTGCGGACCTTCCTGGTTGGGCATGCCCTCACCCTGGCTGACCTGTCTGTCTGGGCTGCTCTCAAAGGTCAGGAACATCCTGGATGTACCAGCTTCTCTGTCTGTCTGACTACACTTAAACATTTTAAAATCAGCACTACAGATTGTGGCTGTTAATCCACAGATCACGGCAAATGGACAAACCAGAGCAAATCCTTCTCTCATGTCAGTCGCTGGTTCTTCTTCCTGAGCTCACAGGTTCCCTTCACCACTGTGGGCGGCAAGTACGCCAGTAAGAATGCTCCAACGAACAAATCCAACGTGAGTGTCATTTTTATCATTTAGAGAAACATTCAAAGTTCAGTGTGGCAAATTATGATTGTAAAACTGACCTGGAGCCTTAACCTGAAGATACAAAGAAAACATGTTAATGTTTGCAAAGAAAGTTGTTTCTCTCTATTTAACATAAACTGATACATTCAATCTTGATATTTGCATATTTATTACTTGATTGTTATGTTTGTGACCCAAGTCTTGAAATTAATCTTGAAGGATCGAAGGAAAGATTAAGAGATAAATGCACTTTTTAGCCGTGTCTTTTGACTGTTTCTCTTTTTAACAGTCAGACGGGAAGAAGTCAGATGTTGGGAAGTTTGTGGAGTTGCCAGGAGCTGAAATGGGCAAGGTGGTGGTTCGATTTCCTCCTGAAGCCAGCGGGTACGACTTGAATCTGGAGTTTAGAAGAAGCTCTTATTTATTTACTGCCTTTCCTGACTTGTTCTCTGCCTCTTTCTGCACAGATACCTGCACATTGGGCACGCCAAAGCTGCCCTGCTCAACCAGCACTACCAGGTCACGTTTAAAGGCAAGCTCATCATGCGCTTCGATGACACCAACCCTGAGAAGGAGAAGGAGGACTTTGAGAAGGTGAGAGATCTGTAATTTCATCCAAATTATCTATTCATTAGTCATTCGTATTTTTTTGCCATTATTCGGATAAATAAAAATACAAGAACTGTGAGTTTTGTGTTCTTATTTCTATATCTTTGCTCCGCCATGCTTTAGGTGATCCTGGAAGATGTTGCCATGCTCCAGATCCATCCAGACCAGTTCACCTACACCAGTGACCACTTTCCCATCATAATGAAGTTTGCAGAGCAGCTGCTTGCTGAGGGCAAGGCTTACATCGACAACACCCCACCTGAGCAGATGAAGCAGGAGAGGGAGCAGCGTGTTGAGTCCAAATGCAGAAACAATTGTACGCCGGACACACACACACACACACCATGATGGACTAGTCAGTGAATGCTGAAGCATGCAGTTTTCTATACAACTCTCTGTGTGTCTCTTTTGCAGCCTTGGAGCAGAACATGAAGATGTGGTCGGAGATGAAAGCGGGAACAGAGGTCGGACAGACCTGCTGCATGAGGGCAAAGATTGACATGAACTCCAACAATGGCTGCATGAGAGACCCCACCCTCTACCGCTGCAAGAATGCTCCCCACCCTCGCACAGGAGACACCTACAAGTGTGTGGCTTCTTTCAATTATTATTATAAGTGCTGCATTTATATACACACAATAACCCAATTAAAGCACTGCACATCATGACAAAAAACAAGCAATCAAGGCATATTCCATGCAAGGGTTAAAAAAATTTTCTGTAGTTGAGTGGAGCACAGTGGCTTCAGCTAAATTTAATAACCCAGCAAGCAGAACCTTGGTTGTGTTGGTGACTGTGACCCTATAGTTGCTCTATCTTAGGAGGTCCTCTGCAGAGATGAGAACATGGGAAAGGTTGGCCATTATAGCAGCAGGTTATCAGTCAAGGGCTTCTATTATTGAGCAGCAAGACAGAAGCCACTCTGAGTAAAAAACACTTTGCAGTCCATCTGATGGACTCTGAGAACATAAAGAAAAATATGGATGGGAGAGAAAAAAAAAAAAAACAAGAAGTGGTGCCGGGCACAACAAACCCCGCCCCCTGCAGACGTTTTAGCTGATTTGAATGTTGTCGGTCTCACAAACACGTCACTGTTGAAGCACTGAATTACCGAGATAACGCAGAGGTCCTATTGTCCATGCCCATAATTTTACAAAGTTTAAAAAGTTGAACTAAAAGAGCTTTAATTTTATGAATGTAAATGGAGTGTCGTGGTCCTACGTCTAGTGTTTTCTGTTTTTTGGATTGTCTCTGTATCATTGTTAGATATCAGAGCTCTGTCCTGAGTTACTGATATTTGTATTTAATTCCTGTATACCTGTGTTTCCTATATTCGGTACTAGTCTCGTTTCTGTGTTCAGTCTTTGGTGCCCTGCCTTTAGTCTGTCTTTGTATCAGGTTCATGTATTTTAGTCTGAGTCTCTATTTTCCAGTTCCTGTTTTGCTTTGGTGTCATGTGCCTGATATGTAGCGGTATATGTAGCCTGCAAATCCAGTATCTGGATTGGATCAGTTTCACTTTTACACCAAATTGACCTCTGACCTTGACATTTAGATTCAAACTCATCCCAGATTTTTAGTCGATGCATCTGTGGTGGGAATTTGAACATATTGGGTGACATCGTTCTCAAGTTTATACGTTCACAAGATTGTTCAGAAAACTTGACCTTTACCTTGAGGTCAAGTTTCCCTTGATCTCAAGGGAAACTTGATCTCAGGGGGAACTTGAGCTCATTAAATTTTTGCCATAATTGGGTAGTTTTGCTGTAATATTGTTAACACACAGACAGAAAGAAAGAAAACAATACCCCTTCATGGCAAAGTCAGGCTCCTCCTTTACTCTCCCCCAGTTAGAACCAGGTTTATTTGCATGATGCTTAAGAAAGCAGACTTTGACATGGTTACGTAAGTATGCACAAAAACACAATCACATCTAAAGTATTTGTGTTAAACATTGGACATATTCGGATAATCGTGGTTGAAAATAACCCCGTCTGCATTTCTTTCAGAGCCTATCCAACATATGACTTTGCCTGTCCCATTGTGGACAGCTTGGAGGGCGTTACCCATGCTCTTAGGACTACTGAGTATCACGATCGTGACGAGCAGTTCTACTGGATAATCAGTGCCCTGCGCATCAGGAAGCCTTACATCTGGGAGTATGCCAGACTCAACCTCAACAACACCGTGCTCTCCAAGAGGAAGCTCACCTGGTTTGTGGACCAGGGATATGTCGATGGATGGTGAGTTTGGCTTAATTTATCATGTTTTTGTCTCTCTCTCCCCTTACATGCTCTTTTGACTCTTTTTCTTTTTTTCTTTTTTTGACTTGTCCTCCAGGGATGATCCTCGCTTCCCCACTGTCAGAGGGGTCCTGAGGAGAGGAATGACTGTGGAGGGTCTGAAGCAGTTCATAGCAGCCCAGGTGCATTTTAAACAGGATGCAATAGTGAAAGTTACAGTGTCATTACAAATCATTATATTCCAAAAAATTATATTCTTTTCATTTGTTTATCCCTCTTTTTCTAGGGTGGATCAAGGTCTGTGGTAAACATGGAGTGGGACAAGATCTGGGCCTTCAATAAGAAGGTAAATTTTAAATGTTAAATTTCACCTGTGTCTAACTTTGTGAACAGAGCATTTAAAATTGTTTCTGATCATGAATTGTGATCAGCTGTTGCTGAAGCCTGTTTAGCTTTGCTGCTGCAGCACAAATAAATGTAAAACACATGTTTATTGGTCTTATAATAGCACAGTGGATAGAAGATTGATATGTTAATTACACACAAAAATATACTTTATTTTATAAATTAGTTTTGGATTTTTAAGAAAGGGCTTGTATGCCAGAGATTTCATGAGTGAGAGTTGAGGTCCCATGAGCACAAACACAAACCCAAGTCCACCAGGGTGCAATTACAGGTAATGAATGAATCTCTAGTAAACACAGGCTCAGCAAATCCACTGCTGGCATGGCTTCTATTGGCTGCGCTCTTTTCATTCTCTTAAATGCTTTCATTTGCCACCTCCTTTCCCGGCTCATTACCCCAACCCCAGCCTGCTCATTAACCCCAGTAACAGACCAAAGCAGCTGCTTCATTTCATGTCCCACATATATTGGTATTCATGATTTGATGTCTCCATTTTCATCTGTCTGGATGTCAGTGTTGCTTTCTCTGTGTGGTCTTCTTTGCTGGCACTTGCTGCTTCATCCCAGAGTCAAGAAGATGATTTGAACCATCAGTTTAAAAGTGTTGTTTTTTTTGTTTGTTTGTTTGTTTTTTTATATACACAAATGGCAGGTACAAGGATTCATGTCCAAGGGTGATATAGGGCATATATGACACATTCAACGGCTACTGAATGTAGTGATCATGTCACAGTGAGGCTGTGTCTGTTTATGCAAAGGCCTTCGTGTGCATGTTCAACTAACCAACTACTTCCTGCCCTCTTCAGATAGTTTCATTATTCCCCTAAACTTCCTTCATACTAACAAGGGGATATTTAAGGTTGCTGTTCTTCTCAGGTGTTCGTTGTAGATGAGTTTTGCCACCTTACTCTTAACTGTGAGCAGCTGTCTGCTTTTAATTCACTAAACGACTCCTTTTTATTATAAAAATCAACTGTGTGGCTTTTTTAAAGGACAGTTTGCTCACCAGTGCCTCATTCAGTTCCTACTGCGACACCTTGTCTCTGAAAGCGTTCTATTGAACGTCACTTATGTTTTAAGCGCCACCAAAAACAAGTTTGAAATTGGAGCTGGACAATCACGGCCAGAACATCAAACGGCACATTTTATGTCTGTGGTGACGAGTCATAATTTCACTGTTTTATTCGAACATGTGACTCGGGCTGCACACACCACTAGCTAAGCTGTTTGCTCTTGCATACTGTAACACTGAGAATGCTTCATAATAAAAATCCTTAATTAAAGGTAAACTGAAACTGGTGTTTTACTGTTAACAAGAAAGCTGTAATTATTCTTAACTAGTCATTTGTAATGTTAAAATAGGCTTTGTGTGAGGAAAGTGTGTTACAATATATAACTCATGATTTTATGTATTGTATCAGCTAAGAAGAGGTGATGATTTGTTTTCGTGACATCAGCACACAGAACATTTTCCCCGTTCGTCCGTGTGATTTAGTCTTACGTGCAAGAACAGGTCAGTTCAGTTTTCACAAACGCTGCACTGCTGCAGAGTCTTTTTGTCAAAGCTGAAGTAATACGCCTCCCATTTTTACGCGTTTTTGAATGGTATTTACATTAAAAGTAGCTCGATACTGTTGTGATCTCAGATATCTGCCGTCCATTTAGACATTTTTCCACATTGTGTGAAAGCACGACATTAGTTTTATGCTGATTTCTAGCTCTGTGTTATGGATCGTGGACTCTACTGCAGTGGATTTACACGATTAATAGTAAAATTCATCCTAAACGGCTTAATCGGTTCATCCACTGTCTCTTCTCCCCCTCCCTTTAAGCAAGCTTTGTTTGTCCGATTGGCTGCCCCTCGTTAACAGTATGTGGGAGGAGCTTTTGTGCTCACGGCCAGCACTGTGTGCCTCAGATGAGCATTTTTGGGATATCCAGTAATACTGACGCAAGAGTAATAAAAATGTCTGAGTTTTTGGCTTACAGGGTTATTTGGACATACACTGAACTCATTATTTGAAACTTTTCTCATGTTTAATGTGAGCATCCACCACTATAAAATGAATCAGGCAAAGGTAGAATGAGTCCCCTTTTATTGAATGAAATGGATATACTCAGCTCAGTGAAATTAAGTATAATCCACAGTAGCCACTGTTTATTATTTTCAGTTTATTCCGTCATTGCATCGCTCACATTATTTCAGCTTTCAGTTCCACTTCTGCTTCTCCTGTTTTGATTTCTCTGCGTAGAGTCCCTTTAAGAATGTTTTTGGTCCCTTTTAGAATAACAATATCAGATTTTATTAATAAATGTGTGTGTGGTCAGGCTTTGTAGGTTGCTAACAAAGTAGAAGACATTAGTAGCATTGAGTGATTTTCAAAACAGGAGAAATGAACAAAGTGGGCCTCAGTGAGAGGTTGAGGTTAGAGACCAACCAAATCAGGAGGGCGTAAGAAAGGACAAAGCAGCAGTTATGTGAATGGATCATTCTGTGTAAATGTCTCTATCTCTTTCCTCTCTCTTCCTCTATCGTATCTGACATTAAACAGCATCTCACTCTTCTGTTTCCAAGCTGCCCGTTAGCTGTCTGAAGGTACTCCTCCACCTCCCGCTCCTCCTCCTCCTCCTCCTCTTCCTCATTGTCACCCTCCCTGCTTCCATCATGTGCTGGTTAATCTGAAAGTCCATCAATGGCTTGCGCTATTTTACCAGCCGAAACAGCAGGATTCTAAAGACTAGGTTAGCACAATGTAACAGACAGATTTGTGTCAATATAAAATGAGGTTTTTAATAAAGTGGTTGTTTTTGGGTTACAGGAACATAAGCTTCAGTTCCCAAACATGCTGCATGTTACATGAGTAAAGTAAATTTTCTTTCCATGTTTACACAGACTGAAGAAATTCAGTCAAATCTGATGCAGGAAAGTGGAAACACTTCAATATGTTAGCTTAATTTTAACTCTATTAATTGTCCTGAACAGCATCTTTGTCTTCCTCTGCATCAGGAACCTCTTTTCATCCTTTACTTCAGTTTTTTTGTGATAAAGAAGTTTCCCTTCATAAACATAAATCGTGCATTGCAGGTCCTCAACTGGCAGATTCACAAAATCATACATAGAAGATTGTACACAACGTGTGTGGAATCGTAATTTTTGTAGAAATAAAATGTGGAACTATAAGACCATAACACATTTGAAAGCTATATTCTTTTACCCATTTTAAGATGACATTCAAATCCATAAAGGCTGATATTCCAATCAACCAGCCAAAGTTATTGTTTCTTTAATCAGTACTGTGGCTTTCATCTGTACTTATATAGTCTGTTTGCCTTTTAACATAATGAACTTGCATTAGGTAAAACAGTGTGCCACTGAAATGCATCACTGATGGCTGCTGGAAACAGGCCTGTATATCTTCAATCTGTACATCGGCTAATTCCATTAAAAATCATAACTGATTTATGGTCAGTGATTACATTCACAATTGTCATTTCCCATATTTAAAAGGAAAAAGTATACAAATTGACTCCAAACGTTTGAGCAGGAGTGTAAATTGAATTTTAGGAAAATCGAGTGTGTGTGTTGCAAGTTAAAAGGGAAGCGGGTCTTTGATAGTTCCACATTTAGTGGCTGCTTTCATTGGAGCCTGGAAGAGTTGGAAGAGGAAGCATCTACAGCTCTTCTTTCACTCTGTGGTATAATCTGCTGTGAACTCCTCCCCCCTCTCCGTCCCCCAAATCAGTCATTTATACTCCGGCTGGCTGGTAAAATAGTGGAAGTGGATGGAGGCTGAATAAGCAGCTGAATTAAAGCTTGTTTCCTGACTTGCATACAGTCATGATTCACTCTTGAAATCATCTTTTTTTTTTTCCTCCTCCTCTGGCTTCCTGTTATTTATCACTTACTGAGCTGAGGCGTCTCTGTCCAGATTTTTGTTTTATGTTTAAAGAAACCTTTAAAGTTGCATCATATTTTGCTTTTTTCCTTTCATTGCGCAGCTTTTTGTATGTAAAGTGTTCCACTGCCTTTTCTTTTACTGACCTCTGTGTGTGTGTTTTTGTCTTTCTCTGTGTTGGTGTTTTAGGTGATTGACCCGGTAGCTCCCAGGTACACAGCTCTGTCCAGCTCCTATGTGGTTCCAGTGTCTATTCCAGAGGCTGCGGAGGAGATGAAGGAAGTGGCCAAACATCCCAAGGTTAGCAGTTGTTTTTTTTTTTCCAGGTTGCAGCCTATTTTTAATTTGATTACTTATTTTTTCCACGTTCCCCCATCAAAGCACCTGTCATTTAAACCTCATAGTAATTGTGATTTCACTCATCTTTTTTGTTCTGACAACTTTTCACACATTGTATAAATCTCAGACCTTGTTTTTAACTCAAACATTCCACTTAATAGGGTTCAGTATCTTCTTCAATGGGGATTGACTCGTAAACCAGCTACACCACAAACTGCAGCTTTTGACACTAGACTATAGTGTGAATCAGTTCAGTGATACAGTGAACGTCACTTTGCTGCAGTGTTATTGAGCTGATGCCATTTCTGTGCTTGTCTAGAACACTGAGGTGGGGATGAAGGAGGTTTGGTATGGTCCTAGAGTTCTGATTGAAGGAGCCGATGCTGAGACTTTCACAGAGGGAGAGGTGGTCACTTTCATCAACTGGGGAAACCTCATCATCTCCAAGATCAAAAAGTATGACTATAATCGCTCAGCTAATCTGCACTTCTTTTGTTAAGAATCAGAATTCCTTCTCATCTGTTCATGTTGTCCTCCTTTCTCATCACAGAGGGGATGGTGGTAGGGTTTTGTCCATAGAGGCGCGTTTGAATCTGGACAATAAAGACTTCAAGAAGACAACAAAGATCACATGGCTGGCTGAAACAAGCAGCGCCCCCCTGCTGCCGACCGTCTGCATCAACTATCAACCACTGATCTCCAAAGCTGTCATCACCAAAGACGACGACTTCAAGGACTACATTAATAAAACCAGCAAGGTCAGTTCTTTGCTCTGTGTGCGCATCTTACTGTGTGGCTTCAGCGTCGTGTGCTTATTCTTACCCGTCTTCGGTCTCAGTTGGAGGAGAAGATGCTCGGCGACCCCTGTCTGAAGAACCTCAAGAAAGGTGACATCATCCAGCTCCAGAGGCGGGGCTTCTACATCTGTGACGAGCCCTATGAGCCAGTCAGGTAAAGAAGAGAGAACCTGAATCTGCTCAGCACCAACGCACCTTTCAGGTGTCTTATCCAGTTTGATTGTCCTACTGTTTGTATTAACTGAGGTTATCTCTGCAGTCCTAACAGCTGTAAGGAGAGTCCTTGTGTCCTCATCTACATTCCCGATGGTCACACTAAGGAGATGCCAACAGCCGGATCCAAGGAAAAGAACAAGACGCAGACTTCCAACAACACAGTGAGTTTAAAAAAAAAAAAAAAAAGCAAATGTTTTCAATTATACACACTAAGAAATAGAGGTACAGGAATGGACCTAAAAAGGTACAAGTCTTTGTCGCTCCAGCTGTACCCTAGTGG
>JAVDPK010001617.1:8184-31130 GCA_034780415.1 Cichlasoma orientale | reverse complement strand
TGCCAGCCAAAACAGTTCGCTGATAGTGATGTGCGTCAGCAGTCTCGGCGCGCACAGTCCAGCACACAAATCACATACATACAATATTGCCAAAAGCAGTCACTCATCCATCCATATCATTGAATTCACATGTTCAAATCACTTCCATGGCCGTGGGTGTATAAACCAAGCACCTAAGCATGCAGACAAACATCTGTGAAAGAGTGGGTCTCCCTCAGGAGCTCAGTGAATTCCAGTGTGGTACCGTGATAGGATGCCACCTGTGCAACAAATCCAGTCATGAAAACTACTAAATATTCCACTGTTAACTGTTAGTGGGATTATATGTGACAGCGATTGGAAATGACAGCAACTCAGCCATGAAGTGTTAGGCCACATAAAATCACAGAGTGGGGTCAGCGGATGCTGAGGAACATAGTGTGCAGAGGTCACCAACTTTCTGCAGTCAACCACTACAGACCTCCGAACTTCATGTGGCCTTCAGATTAGTTCAAGAACAGTGTGTAGAGAGCTTATTGGAATGGGTTATGGTGGGGTGTTGTTTTTCAGGACTTGGGCTCGGCCCCTTAGTTCCAGCGAAAGGAACTCTTAATGCTTCAGCATACCAAGACATTTTGGATCATATCATGCTCCCATCTTTGTGGGAACAGTTTGGGGCTGGCCCCTTCCTGTTCCAACATGACTGCGCACCAGTGCACAAAGCAGCTCCATAAAGACATGGATGGGCCAGTTTGGTGTGGAAGAACTAGACTGGCTTGCACAGGGTCCTGACCTCAACCTGATAGAACACCTTTGGGATGAATTAGAGTGGAGACTGAGAGCCAGGCCTTCTGGTCCAACATCAGTGTCTGACCTCACAAATGTGCCTCTGGAAGAATGGTCAAAAATTCCAATAAACACTTCCAAACATTGTGGAATGCCTTCCCAGAAGAGCTGCAGCTGTTATAGCTGCAAAGGGTAGTCTGACATCATATTAAACCCTCTGGATTAAGAAGTTCATATGCATGTGAAGGCAGACGAGTGAATACTATTAGCTATAGTGTACCATGATATTGGGGGATAGCAAGTGATCTTTATGAACTTTATAAACCAAAACCCCAGCCTGAAAATCAAACCCAATGCTTTCAACAAGTTTTATACACTATGTTAATTTCTGATCAAATATTAAATTTTTCTGTGGGATCCCATTAAAAATATCCTGAAAACACCCCTGCTAACCTAAATACTGGGTTTCAATCATTTTTCCCTCTCTTCTGTATGATGCCATAATAAACATCTTTAATATGGCCATCTCAGGCATACACTTACACTTGCACTGATAACAACTTTCAGGACTCTCATTCGACCCTATATAATCACTGAATGATCTGTTTTTTATTTATTTAAGGATTTATTAAGGATAAGAACCACCAAGAAGCACCCAGGCCCATTGTAAGACAAATAAAGATGATGTGAAGCTGTGAATCATGCAAAGCTTTCAGAACGGGACCGTGGAGCAGGAAACGAGCGGAGGCGGTCCTCTCTACATTTCCAGCTCGGTCACGACGGTGCCCTTTATGTTGAAATCTTATAACGGAAGTCGTTTCTCCTGGAACTCCCTCAGCTGAGTCGCTCTCCCTGTAAGTTAGATCCGACGAGCTCGCAGTCCAGCTTCTTCTAGAGAAAATGAGCGATAAAGGTTTGTCAGACGAGGCCATGGCGGCAGTCTGTAAAGATGGAAATCCGATCACTAAGGTAAGACCACCGCACCCCCATCACGGAGCTGATCTAACTTATACGGTGAATAACTCAAACCTGACAGGCCAGCAGCTCCCAAACAGGTTAACCTACTTTTCATGCTGCGTCCATTATCGGACACATTCCTACACAAAATGCGCGTTATTGCTCGCGTTGGCGAGCGATTCGGTTCATTTGAACACGGTTTTCGGTGCTTTTGCTTCTTCCGCAGCTACTAAAGCCACCTGGTTTTAGGGTAGGCGGATGTAAGGTAACCTTTCTACATGAACTTTCGGCTGGCTGCTGCCGTGGGAGGATAAAATTCACTCCAAACTGGGTCATCACCAAAAGCTTGCGTAAAACCAAAATCTGTGCGTAAGGAAAGAGCCGCGTGTGGTTTTTAGAGAAGTTGTCATTTAAGGTGCGGTCAGACCAGGATTTAGTCAGTATCCTGTTGCGAAAAACAAGCGGGAATGGGAATGACTAACATAGTCGGTAAAGTGCTGAACGCACTGGCAAATGTCCAACATACATGCTGATCCACGTTCCGCTTATGCTTTCTAGTTCCACATTTTGGTTTTTCTTCCAGAAAAACAATGTTTGACTATCACGACAAACTTGTGGCTTATAAAGTGGTTCAACAGTGGTTACAAAGTGGTGTTCATTCACGAGTGGGTGTGGAGTGGTTTGAGGTGTGGCTCTAGGTTCTACAGATCATTACTGTAGCTGCACAAAATTCAGTGAATGAAATTTACAATAAAATACTCTGATTGATAGCGAGGAAGCAAAATTGGTTACTTTGGCTTACCTTCTGGTGGAGACAAACTGGTAGGAGAAAATTCGGACTAAATTACCTGTATTAAGGCTTTAGCCGTCAACACCGTTCAACCCCAGGTCATCATTGTTAATAATGCCAGCATGGTGCCAGGTAAGTTTAAAGGCACCTGGAAACCAAATATACATTCTGAGAGAAACATTAGGCACTTCAGAAGGCTGATGGATAAGGGGAAGGATGCTAGGGGAACTTATGGCAAGCCAGGGCTTAAATTTGGCTTCTTCTGGCACCGACAATATTCCAGATTCACAACCAGACTTTGTGTGTGTGTGTGTGGCATAAAAAAAAGTGTGAAAACCACCCAAAGATAAAAAAATATAGTTAGCAAGTTAGTAATGGTTAATAATAGTTAGGGTTAGGCCATAAAAAACAAACTTTAGCTTGCATTAATGCTTATAAGAAGTTGGAAAACGTGCATTTAAGTGAACACAGCATATTTGTCCTTCACAGGTGTGATGCCACACCTTAAAGCTTCACCGTTTGTGTATTTTTTATGTTGCATTTGTAAAAATGTGCCTTTTGCCATTAATAATGTAGCCCCACATTTAATTTGTTGAGATCCTAGTAAAGAAAAAAAAATGCCTCAACATACTTCAAGTCATACACCGATCAAGCGTCACATTGTGACTCCTGCCTAATATTGTGTTGGTCCCACTTTTGCTGCCAAAACAACCCTGACCCATCGAGGCGTGGACTCCTCTAGACCCCTGAAGGTGTGCTGTGGTATCTGCACCAAGATGTTAGTAACAGATCAGAGAATACAGGGTGTGCATGGTCTGCAACAATGCTTAGGTCGGTTAGGTACGTGACAAAGTAACATCCACATGAATGGCAGGACCCAAGGTTTCCCAGCAGGACATTGTCCAAAAGCATCACACTGCCTCTGCTGGCTTGTCTTCTTCCCCCAGTGCATCCTGGTGCTACCTGTTCCTCAAGTAAGCAATGCACACACACCCAGCCATCCACGTGATGTAAGCAAAAGCCTGATTCATCAGACCAGGCCACCTTCTTCCATTGCTATGTGATCCAGTTTGATGCTCACGTGTCCATTGTTGGAGCTTTCAGCACTGGACAGAGACTGGTCTGCAGCTATGCAGTCCCATGCGCAACAAACTGTGATGCACTGTGTATTCTGACACCTTACTATCAGAACCAGCATTAACTTTTTCAGCAGTCTGAGCTACAGTAGCTCGTCTGTTGGATCGGACCACGTGAGCCAGCCTTCACTCACCACGTGCATCAGTGAGCCTTGGCCCCCCTGCAGACCGGGAACACCCAACAAGAGCTGCAGCTTTGGAAATGCTCTGACCCAGTCGTCTAGCCATTACAATTTGGCCCTCGTCAAACTCCCTTAAATCCTTCCTCATTTTTCCTGCTTCTAACATCAACTTTGAGGACAAAATGTTCACTTGCTCCCTAATATATCCCACCCACTAACAGGTGCCGTGATCAAGAGATAATCAGCGGTATCCACTTCACCTGTCACTGGGCATGTCTGATCAGTGTATTTTAGTTTGTCTGTTTTTGAAGTCACTACATTACATACAACACCCGTCTTACCGTCCTGTATGTACGTCTTCAAATGACAGTAAATACACATATGATCATAAACGATGATAATCAGTATTTTTCTCTGTTTTTCTCATTTGCCAGTCACATCTTTGAAATTCAAGTAGGGCTGCAACTATTGATTATTTTAGTAATCGAGTATCTATCTATCTTGCTGATCAGGTGGTTGATGAAGGACCTCCAGCTGTTTCCCAGTAAAGGTTTAAGGAAAAAACGCTGCTGTTTTGGATGCTAGAAAAAGGTTTCCTTTCCCTCCACCAGAGCTCACCGTCTCGGTAGTGGCTCCGCCTCTTTGTTGGAGCATGTGCAGACAGACTGAGCATAAAACACCTGCTTCTGTTGCGTTATCAGTGTTTCGGTTGAAAAACTGGGGGCTGCATGAGCTTAATGTTGTAATGCTTTGATATACTCTCGTGTTAAAGGGTCTTTTTCCAGATGATGGAAATCCGCCGCGGTGACGGAGAATTTTAATGGTGCTAATGTGGCTGAAACCCTCCGCTTACACGGAGACGCCTGAGCTGCAGAGTTTAAACGAAGCAACAAATCTGCATCGAGGATTTTTTTTACAATCGAATTATTCGAGTTACTCGAGAAATCGTTGCGGCCCTGAATTCAAGCTTAGGACTTGTTCAAATGTGTGAATGAGTTCAGATGTGAACTTTGACCTGAGAAATGAAAGGGGACTTTTATTTCTGAGGGACTTTCCACTTTTGCTTGCTTTGTGTAATGTGTTGTGCGTAAGTACGCAACTACAAGTGCTGAATTTAGCTGGCAGAACTGTGACGCTCTCAGGGGAAATGTATTATTGGCCTGTTTGCAGTGTTTCTATACCACAGTGTGAAAACGTTGTAGAAGGAAATGCACAGGAAAGAGAACACACAGATTGCACTTATCTGTGAAACACACGCACACACTCGCAGAGCAGATGTTTGCTTTTCATACAAACACAGAAGTCGTATGTTGCACACCTGCAGCTTTATGTCCAATTTCCACGTGACAGTATATGAAATGAGATTCTTTCACCAATAATGCCTTAAATACCTGTAAATAACACTTATCAGACATTATGACAAAATGATGAAATATGCACATTAGCTGTACAGATTCTGCTCACATTGAACCCAAACACAGAGTCAAGATTTATTAATTTATTGCTTTTATTGAACAGGGTCAAATTTTTGCATGCTGAATGTGACTGCATGGTGTGTATAAATAAAATGACTTTTCTTATTATGGATGCATAGACCTATTGGCCAAACATCAGTATTGGCTGATAATGTGCTCTGTTGGTCTATCAGCAAATAAGATAACACGTATCACTGGCAGTGGCCGATGTTCGTCTGTTGTGCCGAATCGATTTTGCACTGGCAAAGTTTTCAATTTTTGAATAGACAGACGCACCTGGTGGTAAATGCCACTTCCTGTTTTTGTACTTCTTGAAAATAACATTTGAACAGGTTTTGACAGGAAGGAATGAGACCTTAGGAGTACAACAAAATCAACACAAACAAACAAACAAACAAATACCAGCTAGGGATCAAATTGTTGCTTCACATATCACACAGGCCCAGAAATTCACAGTCTGTGCGTTCCTGTTTCTTATTCTTTGTGTTTCAGGCAGTCACAGTGACTTCAGTGTTTATATAGTGATGACATGAACGCACAGTTTATCAGTCTGCCATAAGTAGCTTTTGTGAACTGGAAAACTCGGCATCATCAGAATTCAGCACTGGCATTTAAACTGTCACGTTTTTGACTTGAAAATAAGGAAGTAAATGTAACTGAATGCAGGCGAGTCGTACACGTTCAGAATTATAATACTGGCCGTGTGTGTTTGTGCTCTTGGCAGCACAGAGTCTGTTCACCGCCGAGTGCCAGAATTTTCCACAAATTTTCCGCGGTCAGGACGCTAAACAGAGGCTGCTTTCTCACGGAAGAATTAAATATAGAATACGTTACATTTGAAAGACACATTATCTTGAATTATTCTGTTAATCTGTGTATTTGCATTAATTGACACAAAAAAAAAATCTTGATTTCTTTATGCTCACTTTAATTGCATAGATAAAAAATATGCACAGGAGGAAAATAAGTCAGTAGGTTGAGTTTTATTTTTTTAAGTTAAAAGAAATATAAAATCATTGTCTCGTACTCTGGCCACAGCTTGTAGCCCTGTCACTCCTGCAGAGTAACCAACAACAAATCCATACTTTGACTTATTAATATTATTGTTTTCCTTTTGTTAAGACCTGAGTGTAAAAGTGAATTTGAATGTTTTTAACGGATCTGATTTCTTCTGCAGTTTGAGGAAAAAGTCGTTTTCCATCCTGTAATATTTGTGATTACTTTATACTGTTGCAGAATATCTGACTTGCCTTGAAGACTTGCCATAAATGTGTTATCGTGTTTCCGTGTTAGGATTTCATGATGCAGCAGACGATGCTGAGGGTTAAAGATCCCGTTAAATCCTTGGATTTCTACACCAGAATCCTCGGGATGACGTGAGTATCTGTGCGGGCTTCCGTTCACTCACCTCTCGATTAAACTGGATTTGTATTCGTCCTCTTATTCATCACTCCAAAGAGTGACAACGATTGTTATGTGTTTTCAACAGTTTTCTCTGTGATGTGTAATATCTCGCAGGCTCCTGCAAAAGATCGACTTTCCCTCGATGCGTTTCTCTCTCTTCTTCCTGGCCTATGAGGACAAGAAGGAGATCCCTGTAGATGTGAAGGAAAAAACGGCCTGGACCTTCTCAAGAAGAGCCACCCTTGAGCTGACACAGTAAGGGCGGATGTTGGATAGCACAAGGAACAAAATAACTATGCGTATCTTCACCTGTTTTCTCCCCCACCACACCTAAAGTTAGTGTTGTAAGCGGTCAGAAAGCGAGCCGAGCTCAAGCTGAATCTTTCTGAATCTGCTCTTTCAGTAACTGGGGCTCTGAGTCTGATGACGCTCTGTCTTATCACAATGGAAACTCGGATCCGCGCGGCTTCGGTGAGACTTTTATTCGTTTGCTTTGTGTCTGCTGCTTATTACAGAAACTTGCGTCTGTGTGAACACTGTCTGTATACCTGACACTCGACAGGACACCTTGGAATTGCAGTTCCGGATGTTTATGCAGCCTGCAAATTGTTTGAGGAGGAAGGAGTCACGTTTGTCAAGAAGGCCGACGATGGTGAGATGTGACGTGTTTGTGAATTTGAGGCTCGTGAGCGAATTTAGTACATAAATGAGTTTCTAGTAAGTTTTACCTGAATATTTGTGTCCATTTGTTGCTTGTGTATTCGACTTACATGCCACCTGACATTCCTCTAGTCAGTGTGTATATCGCTTGTTTATCGAGTATGATTGCCAAGCACTTGAATGCAACCTTTGAATAACACAGTTAGTATACCACCGTTTATTTTGCAGGACATTTGACAATATGAAAAAAATAATTTCACACACATAGATCCAGTATCTGAGTTGAGGGCATTACGTGCAAGCTTTAAATTCCCAGTTCATCAAAAGCCACTGAGCAGTCCTTCCCTTTAAATCGACCCTCTCCTCTTCCTCTTCCTCTCCTCTTTCTCCATCTCTGAGGGAAGTTATCGCTCATTCTTTTTCTGCAGCAGCTGCCTCTTTAGCTGGCAGACACACTGTGTGACAAACTGCACACAATGAAATTTGTGAAACATTGTATCTGAAATTACCTGACGCTTAAAAAAACGTTACTCCCTTTAGGTTTGCTCTTCTTCTGCAGTGCTGGTAGATGCTGAAACCGCGACCACATCTTCCGGATCATTATTATTTTCAGAGTGGCTAAAGAGAAAATTGAAAGCATTATTGGCAGTTTGGGCAGAAATCCATCGCACGGTGTTACTTTAATTCACAAGAACAATATAACACTATATGCTGATGGATTTCAACAGCTACTTATGAATATTTGTACTAGCGCAAAATCGTTATTTCCCACCCCCTCCCCTCTGTAATGCTTTTTTACCCCTACAGGTAAAATGAAAGGCTTGGCCTTTATTCAGGACCCCGATGGTTATTGGATTGAGATCCTGAGTCCCAACAACATGGTAACCCTCACCTGCTAAAAACGAACCACCTGCCACCTGCTGCAGTGTGTGAGCTGAAGCCTGCTGCGGCTGAAGTGGGGGAGCATAGGATTGGGCAGCTTAATGAAGAATTAGCAAGATCTGCTGGAGAGCTGAGGGCACATTAGGTGGGATCACTTTCACAGTGGCAATCGGTGTGCTCTGGCGTAGGCTGGATGGTTATCAGCAATTAGATTATATACAACAGTTACTGCTATGAATGCTATCCCGTGGTTCCCTAGCAACAACTTTGCTGAGTTTGTTAATCATCACCAGTTTGTACGTTTTCCAAAAACACATGTTCAAACAAAATATTGTTTTTGTGTAATAAACATGAAAATCTTGTGATTTTTTTTTCATTTTTAGATTTAAAATGAAAAATAAACTGTAATTTTTCACTACCAAGATATATTAATGTCAGTCACAATCACGATCTCACCGAGGAGCTCCCGGTTATTTATAACCTGGTGTCAGGCAGAGTTGGACCCAAATTCAGGACGCGGAGGCAAACAAACAAAGTCAGAAGTGCAGCTTTAATGCTGAAGGTACAAAAACACAACAGGTGAGAACAGGTGAACTGAATCTGCCCGAAGAGACGAGGGAAGCAAAACTGAACGCAAAGCACACCAGACGCAAGACTAACAAAACAGGAAGTGATTAATCATGACAGACTAAGACACATGAACTAGACACAGAGACAGATGATAATCTTAATAACAGAAATTAAAAGTTCAAAAGGCTGGGTCTGATCATAACACCTGCTTATTTTCCCGTACTGGTCATGAAGTGGAATGAACTGTTTTTGAGAAACTTAAATGTAAGTTTTAAGGCGACTGAGCTGCTGTTAATAATGATTGGTGCAAACATTTATGTCGGTTTAAGATATTTTGTCATTTACATATCAGTTTTCTTTTTTTAGGATTATTTTGACCATTAAGTGGAGCAATTTGAGTGAAATTTGAACCAAATATTTGCAGAGGAAAGTCTGAATATCCGTGTAATTTTGCTAAAATAAGAATTTTAGATTATACAAGCGGAATAATTTGATTTTGATTAGATAACATCGATTGAAACGTACTCCTCATTTAGGCCTACAAATGGACACTTTAATAAGTGCACTTCAGTTATATTTTTGCATGCTTTCGAAGCTTGCATTAAATCAAAGGTGTCTCCCCATTTTACCTTCTGATTGATTCCTGCCATCAAAGTGCTTCAGGACTTAAAGTTTTGCTTTGTTTTTCTGCTTTGCTCTGCATAACGTCTTTGCCTGCACTCGATCTGTTGGCATATTTGCCCATAAATTTAAAGAAAAAGCATAAAGGTCTCTTCAGGCGTATTTAACATGAAAGCATTGTGACCTTTATACCTAAAATGATCCAGTTAGCAGTGAACTAACTGCGGATGTTGGTTTTTGTCTGTGGTTGGATGCTGTGCCCAAATTATATTATGGATTAAAGGGTTTTTCCCCTTTAGGCTTCATCTTTATTGCCTAATTGAAACCTGGCAGGAGAGTCTTGTGTGGCACATCAGCTGGTCATAGTTTGCTGGTTCAGATCCACAGAGGATCAATTTTATGTGTATTTTATAATCCTCAAAGGCTGTGTGCGTTTTCCCTGTAAAGTGCTTCAGGCCCACATTTATTGTTATCTCTGCTTTCTAGCAGTGTGCATTCTTTTAGCCCACAGGGTCTGCAGGCTGACTTGGAAAACATTAAAACAGGTCGTAAGTCTGCAGCCACACGAGTGGCTCTGTGAACGTGGTGCTAATCTGGTACAATCTGGCCTTTTTGAATTGTCAGAAGACTCAAGGGCAGGTCTAAAAGGGTGGCAATATGATCCCCCCCCCCCCTTTGCCCCCCTAACACCATTAATAAGCAATGCAGTCAACCTGACATGCACCAGTGCTGTCAGTCGCTCCCTGGCTACCTGACAATGCCGGTCATCGGATCTGAGCTCTGCTGCTGTCTGCACCCTTTGAAGAGGAGACTTTCAAACAGCAGAGAGACGACTCACCTACGGGCCACAGATCTTTGCTGGCGGTACGTACAAACTCAGTTATAAAGTTTTAAATATGTGAATTTGAATGTCAGTTATAAAATTATATGTGCAAAGGAGATGCAAAGCGAAACTATGATGCAGTCATAGTTGATCTTTAGGACGTGGCTATTTGCTTTAATAGAAGAATTATTACCAAACTGTTTATTTCTGCTGACCTGTTTCATTTCTGTGCTGTACTGCGAAAAGAAACTAAAAAACTGTCAACTGTCCCTACTAAGTCTGATTTTTTTTTTTTTTGATCAGTTTTATCAGTGCAAAAACTTTATCAACATAAAACTATTTTGATGCAATTTTTTTTTGGATTCTCAGGTTTGTCCACCAAACTTTCTCCTCTCAAACAGATCTTCGGTGAGCGATTTCACCAACTCTTGGTGTTGTGGCGACCTGTCTCAGGCCAGTTTAGGTCCTATGTATGTTTGTGCAAATGACTCTAACTGAAAGGTGCCCACTTTGATAATAAACAGCAGCCTAATAGCTTTAAAAAAAAAAAAAAACAACACTTTAGTTTAAATTTCAACCTGTAAGCCAGTAGCGTTTGTGAGCCACTAGAGGGTGCTGTGCTCTAGTGCTAAACTAACCGACCATTCATCCCCCTGCTGTGCCTCGGAGACCTGCAATATTCTTATGAATAATACTACTTTTTACAATTCCAAGATCTTCGTTTACATGAATGTGCCTCCCTGGCTTACTTAAATATGCAAGAATAGACTTTTTTTATTTTGTGAGTTTAATTTCAGTCACATTGCAGTGAATAGCTATTCCTCAAGAGGCAGGGCCCCACAGCTTCCTCTGCACATTATCTTCTGTGTCTGAACATCACATTAAGGATTTTGTATTGAAAATTACTCTAAGCTACACTGTGCACATAAGTATAAAAACATTTAGAATGCACTTCAAAATGTCAGTTAATAAGACAACACTGTAAGCGTGGTACCTTGCGATGCTGTACATCTTAAACTCAAAGCATCATCTCCTCTGAGACATGAACAACCAGCTGTTTGTTCACACATTCCCTCCCAAATGAATTTGACCCATTTGCGCCTTAATTCTTGTGATGCTCATGACTATCACCCATGTGACCTTATAGGCCATCAACACTCCTCATGTCACAGGAAAAGTGACGGGTTTAAATGTGTAGGACTCTCCTCCAACCTTGACTGAATGTCACAGGAGGTCCAGCCTTCCTTATTGCAGTCATATGAATCAGCTTTCTGCTGAAGGTGTATAATTTCAGAACTTCTACAAGAACAGTTCCAAAGCAGTGGAGATTAATACAGTTTTTCTTATTCTGAAATTAATACTGCATTATAGGAACCATCTCAACTAGAGGCTGGCTCATGAATATTCACAAAGTTAGTCACATGTTAAGCCATGAAGGAAGCGTGTTAACATCGATTGGGTTCACTGTTAACACGAATTGAAGGGGGGGGGGGTGATTGGGAGAAAATTTAAATTAAACATTTAAAATCAGCTCCACTGAAGCAGGACTGGGGTACATGAAGAAATCATGAAAACATTTTATTTTTTGCTGTAATTACGCTCTTGTGTCCAGAGTGTCAGTGAAGTGCACCTGTGGCAAATGGACATAAGGGACACCTGCAGATGTAAAGGTGCTACAGTTTGACTGTCAGGATAAAAACCAAGCTGTGAAATCAAAGAAACTCTCTGCAGACCCCAGTAGCCATCATGTGGCGAGGCACTGATCAGACATGCGTTTTCAGCATCCACCTGTCTGTGTTTGTGTATCTGTGTGTTGACATGAGTGTGGTCCCCTTTCTTTTGGCTCTAAGCTCCATTCATCCTGCACAGTTGCTGCTCACCTGCTTCCCAGCTCAGCTCGGCTCATCTGTGTGCCGTACAAGTAGTCCAGCTCCCCAAATGTTCTTTGCTAGATTGTTTACTAGACTAACTCAAACCTTGTTTCTAGTAATTCAGCTTCTAATGTTTTCTATTGCTAATCATACTCTCCATTCATCACTCTGCTCAGTTTCACGCCTGCTTGCAAAAAACCCCCAAAACAACCGCAGCCTTCCGCGCTTCACATGCAGGCCATCCTCCAGTCCCGTCTTTCCTAGCAGCTTCTTTGCAATCTGAGGCCACTGAGCTCCTATAGGAAGACTCAGTGAGAGATTCAGCTGGAGTAGGAGAGCCTGGTTTTGTGCTGCATACGCTGAGAATCTGCACACATCTTCAATTATTCAGCTTTATTCAGCTGATTCTTTATTGGACACAGAGCCCAGCACACCCCCGCGTCACGTCGAGGTCGACTTTAACTTCACGTGTGTTTTATGACTCAACGATGAAGCGAGCCAGCGTTCCAAACCCAGTGACTCAGCTCAACACATGAAACATCCAGCTCAGCCTTTTCTGTGTTGTGTCCCCTGAACCTGAGATGACCCGCTCACTTTGAGTTATCCCTTCATGATCCCGTGGAGGAAAGACGGCAGCGGACGAGCTTTGGCTCTCTGGTGGAAGTGAGACGAGACTAAAACTATTTTTAAAAGGGCTTTTTTAATTCATAAACCTTAAGCGCTCCATAATGGAAAGTTTTAAGTGTAGCGTTACTGCTCGCCACATGTCATAAAATGTACTTAATTTCACAGTAAATTAATTCAAACAACAGAAATAAATGTCTTTATGGCTTATTGTGTGCATTTTGGATCTATATCTTATATTTCAACATATTTTTAAGAGAAATTCTTATGATGGCATCCACAGCTTCAGCGAAACTCAGTCTTTCTATTGTAGTTTCACTCTGTCATGTTTTATCGTGGCCTTTGAATTTATACATGCATTTATTCTGTGCAGAAAGGCCCGTAGTTTGCACTTTATGTTAAATCAGTACAGGACTTTCCTCCTGGAGTGCAAACCATGGCTCTTCTTTCCAGCCTTAGTTATAGTTTATTTAGCCAGAAAGTTTAAGGTTAGGGATTCCCTGTGAAACTGACTGACAGGGACATCACTGTTTTTAGTCCTTGTGGCTGTACATAGATAGCAAGTTCTCAAAATACATTTGTCCACATATCTTTGTTGTTCTTCCTTTTTTGGATGGAAACATTGGACATTCTGTGCTGTCAGTCAATATGTTGGATCAGTATTTTTCCCCTCCAAGAATCCACTCTGGCTCTTACTGAAAACTATAATTTGCATGAAATTAAATTAAGTAAATAAAGCAAGTTTATGTCATTTCCAACTGCTCAACATGGTGAAGAGTATAGCTCAAAAATTTTCTAAGCTGCTGAACCAAAAATCAGGACACCACCGAGGCTGGAACATGAAGCCGTCCTGGAAGTGGTGAAAACTGTAGTTCTTCTGTAGTTCTTCCAGTGGCCATTTGAGGCTGGTTCCAAAGCAAGTCAGTTCCCATATATTCGCATGTTAAAATGCCTACTTGACCCGTGTCTACCTGGGTCAAGATGTTGATATGGTGGAGGGGTACAAGTACCTGGCATTGACAAATAGGCTGAACTGGAAGAGCAGCACAGAGGCTGTCTACATAAATGAGATGAGAATGCTCTATTTCCCAAGGAAGCTGAGATCCTTCAACATGTGCTGCAAAATGATGAAGATTTTTTTATCACTCAGTTATGGGGAGTGCAGTGCACTTTAGTGCTGTCTGCTGATAGAGCAGCATTGGAGCTGGTGACACCAACAGACTGAATTAACTTATCAGGAAGGCTGACTGTGATTGGCTGCAAACTGGACACTTTAGAAGCTGTGGTGGAGAGGAGGGTGGAAATTATTTATAGTCCTTTTATTGTGAAATAACTTTATTTCTACTTTAACTGCTGTAACAAAAGAATTTCCCAAATGTGGGATAAATAAAATATGCCGTTTTCTTAAATAGGCCACTCCTGAACGCTGAAGCTTTTAAGTGGCCCAGAGATGATGATGTTTTGGTAACAAGTGGTTAAATGAGACTGCAGAACTTTCAAAAAAAAAAATTCAGCATCATCACAACTAACAGAGGAGCTTAGCGGTGGCTGTATTGAAGTCCTACAACTCTGGTGTAGTTTGTTTATAGCCAAAAGTTTACAATTTACCTTTAGCAACATTGTCTTGTTGAACCAAACCAGCATGTAACATCAATATTTACTTCTCACAGAGCTTATTTTCTACAATAATCCAAAAATCTTTGGAGAAATTGAAGAAACCGGATGCTAACTTATAGGCCGACCTAGAAAAAAAAAATCAGGACTGTGACACAGAACATGACAACATACATTTGACTGGCTCTGCCACTGATTGCCTAGCAACAGGGAGGAGAAAAGGAAACCACTCCTCATTCGCTGCACACACTCAGGTCGCAGCATCACACCTGCCAGGTTTAAAGTAGCTCAGATGAATAATTGTTCCGACAGGATGAACCAGCAGACAGTGGTATTTATGTTTTACCTCCCTGGTTTAAAGTGTCCATACTGTAAACACCGTGATGTTCACACTGATGTTTCCTCACTCTACCCCTCCTCAGATGTGGCAGCAGAGTGCACCTCTTGTCATCATTATTCAGGGATTAATTTGGACTTTTCCAACCTCACAGGCTATACAACACTCAGCAATACGAAACTCTCTAGACCTGCTGTCACTGTATGTCCTTGTAGATAAGTCTGTTGACTGCAGCTTGTGTTGAAAAGTGTATGTTAATTATATCTCTGTTATTGTAGATCTGAGAGAGAATTAGAATGAATCACAAAAACGCTTTCTCCCTGGCGTGGAGATAATATGTTACGGACAGCATATGCGAGCTATGAGGGCAGGCTCGTAGAGGCATGTCATTTAAATTAGGTTAAGTGTGACAGTATAAACTGCGTCTTGTTTAATAATCAGAATCATGGATGAAATACAATAAATGAATAAAGATGAGGGAGCATATTCAAATAGGCTCCCACAGTGAGGGAGCATAAAATACATGTAAATTTACATTGCATCTATTTTTTGTTGCAATGCATGAGAAT
Organism: Cichlasoma orientale; assembly: GCA_034780415.1. Taxonomy (NCBI): domain Eukaryota; kingdom Metazoa; phylum Chordata; class Actinopteri; order Cichliformes; family Cichlidae; genus Cichlasoma; species Cichlasoma orientale. The sequence goes on along the minus strand of JAVDPK010001617.1, from coordinate 15,910 downwards.
TGTTCTGAAAGCCACTCACGTTATTATTCTACTCTGCTTAAGACGTCTTACTGAAACATGCATATCCCGCAGGGGTTGTCCTGGGATTTGGCAAAACAGCCCTGCAGGGATGCTCTCCTACTGAGGGCAAAAGAATAGAATAGAATAGAATAGAATAGAATAGAATGGAATAGCCCTTTATTGTCATTGTACATGGTACAATGAAATTGTGCATGCTCAACTCCAGACAAAGTCTAGTTCTCTGCACTAATTATATAGGAAATTTAAAATAAGTAAATAAGAATAGTGGAAAATACAATTTAAATACTCAAACTGTACATTATTACACATAAAATACACATTAAATACACAAACTGTACATTATTACACATAAAATACACATTAAATACACAAACTGTACATAATTACACATAAAATACACATAAAATACACAAACTGTTCATTATTACACATAAAATACACAAACTGTTAATTATTACACATAAAATACACATTAAATACACAAACTATACATTATTACACATAAATACACATTAAATACACAAACTGTACATTATTACACATAAAATACACATACCTATAAAAAATAAAATAACCTGTGAAACAGATGGCTTTTTTTGGGGGGTGGGGGGGTGGGTGGGTGTTTATTTACAGTCTGTATGGCCCAGGGGAAGAAACTGTTGGTGAGTCTGGTGGTGTGTGATTTAATTGACCTGAAACGCCGTCCAGAGAGTCACAGGTCAAACCTGTTATGGGCAGGATGTGAGGGGTCTCCTGTGATTGTGCTGGTTCTCCTGAGGCAGCAGGTTCTGGAGATGTCCTCCAAGGAGGGCAGAGGACAGCCGATGATATTTTGGGCGGTGCTGAAAATCCTCTGCACTGCTTTCTTGTTTTCAGCTGCAGAACTTACATACGCCCAGAGAGTACGTCGGGACACTTTCCACAGAGGAGCGATAGAAGGCCAGCAGCAGCTTCTTGTCCAGATGTTTTTTTCCTGAGGACACGGAGGAAGGGAAGCCGCTGCTGAGCCTTCTTCACTGAGGCCTGAAGGTGGTGACAATTTCCACATGTTCACCATTTATTTCAAGGGGGTCTGTGGTTTTTAGAGCATTCAGTGTCAGATTGTTCACTGAGCACGAATGTGACAGTTTTGCTGCCTCAGCCCTGTATGCTGTCTCATCCCCATCTGAGATCAGCCCAAGCACGGTGGTGTCATCCGCATATTTTATGATGATGCTGGTAGGGTGAGTTGGAATGCAGTCATATATGTAGAGGGAGTACAGTTGAGGACTGAGCACGCAGCCTTGAGGGGAACCAGTGCTGAGTGTGAGTGTGGAGGAGAGATGGGGGCCACATCTGACAGACGGAGGAAGTGTTGTATCCAGATGCAGGTGGGAGGGGGGATCTGCAGTTTGAGCAGTTTGGTGGCTTCTCATAGCAACATTGCCAAAGCATCAAAATACAATCGATCCACTAGTAAAAGAGCTCGATGCAACCACGTGGCAATGAAAAATGGATGGTTGCAACTCCAGTTCTATGAGTATGTGCTTAGCTACATAATGGACTTCACTGCTGGCTGAGCTGGGTGAACCAAAGGACAACCAGACTTTAGTCTTGGCTCCGCCTCTGTCTGTATGGCTAGAACATTTTTCTGCACTTGTTTGATGATTTGATCATCCATAATGTCTTATGGATAATCACTGGATTAACTGTGAGGCTTAGAGGTAACACTGCAACACTATTTTCTACATCATTAGTTTATGAATGCAAGAATAATCTGCAGCTTGTGTAAATCACTGACATCATAAATGACAAGTTGTAGCAAAAGGAGCTTCAGACAGCCTCTGATAAGAGGATGTCACAGTGGGCTGTGAAGCTCTTGCACTCCTTTTAGCTGGCTGTCCTTATCTTCAGTGTGATTACACTGCAGCCTGAGGAAAATCATTTTACACGGAGTATGCTGCAGCTTTTAATTAAGGCTCATGCCGCTCCACCAAATTAACCGCAACATTATTCAATAAAGCAGTTTGATTCAGGTGACCTTCAAATAAAACCGTTTGTCCACTCGTACGAGGAAAGTGCTCAGAAGCATTTATTTATTGGATCATAAGAAATGTTTATATTTATGAGAGTGTATAAAAAGTGATTAATGCTGGCGGCAGCTTTGTAGATAGAAAAAATGAAATTGTTGATGGGAGAGGTCAAAGGAGAACAGCCGGTCTTGTTTGCACTGACAGAGACGCTATGATAAGTCAGTAACTGGTCTTCACAGCTGTGGTCAGTAAAAAAAAAAAATCCCAGTATATCCAAAAGCACAACACGTTTGACCTTGAGAGGGGATGGGCGACAACAGCAGAAAACTATGTCGCATTTTACTCCTGTCAGCTGAGAACAGAAATCTGAGGGTGCATGTGGAAGGCTTTAATGTATGAATACAAACTGCCTTATGTTAACAGTCCAAGCTGCTGATTGCCTGCCTGCCTGCCTGCCTGCCTGCCATCCCTCCCTCCCTCATCCTATCCCAGCTGCCACGGGGCGAGAGGCGGGGTACACCCTGGACAGGCTGTGAGTCTGTTGCAGGGCCAACAGAGAAAGACAACCATTTGCACTCACATTCACACCTATGGGCAATTTAGAATCACCAGTTAACCTAATCCCAGTAACTGCATGTCTTTGGACTGTGGCAGGAAGCTGGAGCTACCCGGAGAGAACCCACCCAGACAGGGACAGAACAGGCAAACTCCGCACAGAAAGGCCCTCGGCCAGATGCTGGATTTGAACCCAGGACCTTTTTGCTGTGAAGTGCCAACCACCACGCCATCTTGGTTTCAAAGCCATATCCTCTTTGGAAATTGTTGCTGCATGGGCATCCCTTTATGGCCACAGTTCTCACCATCAGTGACTTCTTAGTCTGATAATGAACCACATCACAAACCCAAAGTCTTCTCAAGCTAGTTTCATAAACATGAAAATGAGTTCAGTGACCTTCAGTGACCTCCTGAGAGATCTGAGTCGTGTGGGATGCAGTAGAATTGGTGATTGACAGCATAAATGTCCAGCTGACAAATCAACAGAAACTGTGTGACGCAGTCCCATCCAACCCACAGCAGAACCTCAGAGGAACGTTCATAACAAAGTGCGAGTTGGGTACACGTCAGTTTTCCTAGAACACACACACTTTTTCAGCACACTTGGTAGATGCAGTGATGCTTGAAAGTTTGTTTAGCAGAAAGTTTGATTTCCAAGTGCTCAACTTTTGGAGTGTGCGCACCTGTTAAGGAGCGTCATCACAGGGTCGGGAACTCAGCAGGTGCAGGTACATATTGTTAATTGTTGAAGTGGGAGGATTCACAATGAGTCAATGAATGCTCTCTTTTCAAAAGCGCTGGTTTAGAGCTCAACTTGGTCCTTAAATGCAGCACGGAGTCTGCCACAGCTTCTTTTGTTTTATGACTCATCATGTGCTTCATCAGTCATCATGTAAAGTAAAACAATTGTCTTCCTCCAACTGACATGTCAGTTTCTTTTTTCATCTCTTTATATAAGTCAAAAAGATCCCAAAGCTAGTAGCCATTATCTGCCATCAGCCTAACCCAGTCATTAAATTCTGGCCAAGTCAAATTCTTCCCATTACAAACTTTAAATCTGACCATGATGATGACACTCATCAGCCCAAGATCAAATTCTGCTGTGGATACTGTCAGAGTGGACACAGTCGAGGAGCAGTGAAGATTTTCTAAGCCATTCAGCCAAGTTTTCACCTCTTTTAACCTCTCTTTCCAGAAAAGGACTTACCCTAACTTATGGAATATTAATACTTGAGTTCAGTACAAGTAGAAACGTTACTGTGGATTAAAGTGAAAATGAGTCTGTCTGTGGAGCTGGAAATGCTGTGGCCTGTTCGGACAGTAGCCCAGGGTGTGATATCTGCATAAGCCACCAGCCAGCACCAATCAGCGGATAACCCGCCACCGCAGATCATTAGAAAGCCAGTGATATAACATTATGTCTTTCTTCTGCTGTCTTTTTCTTCAAAACAGCACCAGCAATTAAAATGTACCTGAATTCATCTGTATCATCCAGCCTTTCAATGATTCCGTCCAATAATCCCCCCGCACGAACAGTTTCTTCTAATTATAAACTTCTAAAGTTTTCTATGAGAAATCTATGTGCCTTTCTGGTGCTTAGTAAAGCTGCAGCAAATATTTTAGAGTTCATATCTTCAAATATAAGGTGACGTCTGCTTCTACAGGTCCCTGTAAACCAAGTGGGTCTTACATGGATCGGATCTAATATAACACATTTTCTGCTCAGGTGCAACGTCCAGTGGCCATAAGGTGATGAACAGATGCTTTTCTCCCCTCTGTTAAAACCACATGCCTTATCGTGTTTTTAAAACAATCATCATGAGGTGGAAAAGATGCGAGTTGAAAGCGAGTTGAAACTACATCATGGCTTACTGGGTTTAAATTGAGGTCACAAACCTTTCCCACAGCCTCAGCCTCTCATCACTGTTTCCATCACTTTTTGCTCCGTGCAAAGAAGAAAATGTTTCTAAATACGCCTTTAATTCTTTCAATCGGTGCAACACTTTTGTTTAAATTGTTGCTTTTAATTTTTACAGAGACATGCTGCTGTTAAATCTTTAAGTGGTTAAAAAAAGGCACCTTTCTTCCCAAGAATATGCACTGAATGGATTCATTAGTGCTTTTATTACCTCATAAAAAGAGCACAAATTAAGGCCTTCTTCATGGCAGCTAAAGAAGGAGAAGAAGAAGAAACATTTAGCAAGCCTGTGGGATGTTTGTTCTCACATTAATGCGCTGAGAAGCTGCTGTGAGAGGGTGAAGCTTGCTGTGTGTGAGGTAAAAAAGACTTCTAGCTGGTGGCTGTGTACAGTAATTGCCCGTGCCATGGTTACTGTAAATTTAACGGTTGATTTGACACCTTCAAGGTCATGGAAGTCATGATGGTTGAACTGTACAAAAGCTGCACTGATATTTTCCCACTATCTGGGTGTGGTGAAAACACATTAGAAACACGGCACTGACAGAGGGACACATTTCTTTTAAAGAAGTGGTGCGACATTCTGGAAAGTACGTGTGTTTACATTCTTGCTGATACTGGGGAGAACACCACTCATCTTGCAATTTGGAATCCTGTGGATATATTGTAAGTGCACTCTTGTGTTTTTGATTTTCTTTTTTAATGTAAAAGTACTGAAAATAGCTGTTTGAATGTTGCGCAGATCTTTCCTTAAAATTAAAGTAGCCTAAATTAGGTACAAGAGTTCCATACACTGAGTTTGACAGCAGCACTGACGTGGTTAACGTGGTCAAGCTCAGGATGTCCTGCGTGTAGGTTAAGAAATTTGGGAAAATGAAACCCAATCATGAGTCAGTATTACTTGTGGAAAGACATGAAATCACATTGTGAATTATTTAAAGTTTTTTGAATTTAGCCATTGAGTCATATGGGTGAGACCCCCCCCCCTTTCAACACACACACACACACACACACACACACAAACACACACGTGAAAGCAACCTTTTGGCTACAAAAACATTGCTGAGTGGGTGTTTTGTGCTAAACCTTTCCTGCTTTACACCAGCACAGGAAAAGGCTGATTTCTGCGTATTTTAATAGACTAAACTGGGCTGCAGTAGGCCCTCTGTATCAAAGAGCAATAAAGCTTCATCAGCTCAACAAACAAACACCATGCTTAGTTTATCTTGTCCATACATTCGCACCAACAGCCAAACAAAAGGAACGCGGTTAACGAGAGCTGGTTTGGGATGGTGTGGATAACAGTGATGCTAATAGAGTCTGCGGTGTCTCATTAAATTTGCTCAAGCAGGGATAAAATTAGAAACTTTGCCGGAGCTCGGCGTTCATTGACACTGACGCTCCTGGATCGGATCTGTGGACGCTCGTGTAGCCGCGCCCACAGAGCGGCTGACGCGCTCACAGCAGGGTGCAAGAAAACGGAGATGCGCTCCTCAGAAGGAGCACGGAGATAAAACTGCGAGGAAAGACCGGAGCTCCTTCAGAGAGTCTTCATGCAGAAACTCAGCACTGTGCTCTTCATGCGCAGCAGCGGGAAGATGGATCTCGGATTTCCATAAAATGACTTTGCTTCCACTATCTGGGAAACTGGTCTGCAACACCACGGAGATAAACGTGGGTTTGTTAGCGCTATTTATTGTATTCAAATATTTATAAATGTATTTTAATTGTTTTTTTTCTCTACTATCAATAACATTCTGTCCAATTACGCACAATAATGGGTAGAATATTGTATTTAGTGCTGGCTGCGACTCCTAACTGTTGATTTACATTTCAAATGACAGAAAACGTTTAACCGAATAAAAGTAAAAACTCAATTCTTAGTTATTACAGTTTTCTTTAGTCACAGATGTTAAACTCTTGTTTGTCTTATTAATTTATTAAACTTAGATTCCCTACGGAAATTAGGCTTTTTATAAGTATCTTTGACTTATAAGATTGATGCCACTGGGGTGTAATTATCTTGATTGATTGATGTCGGTGGCGCAGCTTCTATGGTTTGTTAGAGGCAGTCTTTCCACGCCAGTGAGCATCAGAGAGATGTTCCCCACGCAGCAGACTGCTCCCTCTCTGTCAGTGACTGTATTAATCAGAGAACTAATATTTTTAGTCCTATTATGCAGATCCATGCAGATAAATGTTGTGCACCAACTTCAGGCATATATTATATTTTTGCTTTATCTCACTTTGGCAACAGCAGCCTCCATATTGTAGCTGAACAAAATGCTGGGTCCTTGGTGAGGGTCAGAAAATGAACGGCTCCTCCTGCTGTGATCCTGCAGCCATCACGTACCAGCAGAGGTCAGGATTTGACCTCAATGCCAGCTGTGACTGGTCAGCTCCTCGTTGTAACTGGACATCAGTGGACGGTGCTCTGCAGCTACCCACTTTTTCCACAGCGGCCAAAATCAGAGTGATCATTACCTTCATCCTGTGTGGCATTTCCACTTTTTGCAATTTGGCTGTGCTTTGGGCTGCCAACGGGCACAAGCGTAAATCCCACGTCCGAGTGCTGATAATCAACTTGACTGCAGCTGATCTCTTGGTTACCTTCATCGTGATGCCTGTAGACGCCGTGTGGAACATCACAGTTCAGTGGCTGGCCGGTGACCTGGCCTGCAGGTTCCTCATGTTCCTCAAGCTACAGGCCATGTACTCCTGCGCCTTTGTCACAGTGGTGATTAGTCTGGACAGACAGTCGGCTGTCCTCAACCCCCTGGCCATCACCATGGCCCGTAAAAGGAACAGGGTCATGCTAATGGTGGCATGGACCATGAGTGTCTTGTTCTCAATCCCACAGGTAAGACCAGAAGGCAAGACGGGTGATTATAGTTTGACAGATCATTTTAAAAGTAATTCAGAAAGAAGTTGGAGGATAGTTACAGAACTTTAGTGCTGGCTTTTTCTTGAACAAGTGAAACCTCCCTTCAGTGATCCATAAACTGTCACAGTGAGCTGGCTATTGAGCAGATTTATAACTGGATTCAGATGGATTTACATATCTTACCTCAGTCTTATAAAGCTATTAAACTGTAGAGAAAATGAAATTCTTTTTACAATAAAAAATATTAATCATTCTGTGTACCACGGTGCATTTACATAAAATGTGGCATTTCCTAGACACTGATACATGTGCTTGGGGGGGGGGGGGGGCAGTTAC
>JAVDPK010001616.1:194512-218581 GCA_034780415.1 Cichlasoma orientale | reverse complement strand
TTTACCGCTTTTAGCCGCGCAGGTGTGCCTGCGCGTGGCCACTTTTAGCTATGGTGTGTGTGCTCTCCCTCACCTGTCGTTGCGGTGCTGCTCCCGCACCCCCCCTAGGCTAGCGGGTCGTAACACCAGACAAAGTTGTGCTTAAGATATTACAGATCTAGACCAGCACAGTCCACTGTGGAAATGTTACAATTGTAAAAACACACATTTATACAGACAATTTTTATGAAAACTTTATCACAGTTATTTGTTCTTAGAACACTTACAGGATTGTAAATACACTCTCAGATTTATCCTAAAAGTATTATGTACAAAATTTTGTTAAGACTGAATAAAATTAGCAAAATAGGCAACAAAAGAAAATGCTGGAATATTGACAAAGAGTCAACGAATGACCCAAAGCTATCTGCACTGTTCATTTCATGATCCATGTAGTTACTGATGGCAATCTAAATAATAGCTTCTTTTATAATATATGTGGTGTTTTCTGAATGTAACAGAATACCAACACATTGTATGTTTGCAGATTTGCTTTTCAAGATGCTCGATAGTTTTGTAAAAATCCTAAAAACAAGATCTGTAACGTTCTTTAGCTGGAAAAGGCACAAGTATGTTTTTTTTTTATTTTAAATTTATTCTTTAGTAATTTTGTATTTGGCTAGGGTCAGTGTCACTATGGGTAGCATGAAGTAATAACTGGAGCCTACAGAGGTTGCAAAGGTGGTCCAACTCCTCCAGGATGGCACATTAATACGTGTCATTGGCAGAAGGTTTTCTGTGTCTCTCAGTCTCACCAGCATGGAGGAGATTCAAGGAGAAAGGCAGTTAGTCTAGGAGAGCTGGAGAGGGCTGTAGCAGGTAACCCATCAGCAGGACCTGCATCTTCTCCTTTGTGCAAGAAGGAATAGGACGAGCATTGCCAGAGCCCCACAAAATGACATCCAGTAGGCCACTGGTGTGAATGTCTCTGACCAAACAATCAAACAGACTTCATGAGGGTGGCCTGAGGGCCTGACATGTTCTAGTGGGTCTTGTATTCACTGCCTGGCACCGTGGAGCCTGGCATTTGCCATAAAATATCAGAACTGGCAGGGCCACCACTGGCACCCTGGTTTTCACAGATAAGAATGCTCTGGAGAAGCCGTGAAGAATGTTATGCTGCCTGTAACATTGTTCAGCATGACCGGTTTGGTGGTGGGTCAGTGATGGTCTAGGGAGGCATATCCATGGAGGTATGCACAGACCTCTACATGCTAGGCAACAGCACCCTGACTGCCATTAGGCATCGGGATGAAATCCTTGGACCCATTGTTAGACCCTACGCTCATGCAGTGGGCCCTGGGTTCCTCCTGCTGCACGACAATGCCCGGCCTCATGAATCCTGGAGGATTCCTGCAGTTCCTGGAGGATGAAGGAATTGATACCATTGACTGGCCCCCACACTCGCCTAACCTAAATCCAATACAACACCTCTGGGACAATGTTTTGGTTCATCCGATGCCACCATGTTTCATCTCGGACTGTCCAGGAACTCAGTGATGCTCTGGTCTAGATCTGGGAGGCGATTCCCCAGGTCATCTCTTTAGGAGCTGCCCCAACATTGTCACACAAGCACATGGGAGCCATACAAACTACTAAGTACCAATTTAAATTGGTGCAATGAAATTTCAGCGAAGTGGACTAGCCTGCCACATCTTTTTTTTTTCACTTTGATTTTTGGGGTGTCTTTGAATCCAGCTCTCTATAGGTTGATAATTTTCATTTCCATCACATGATGTGACATCACATGATCCAGTTCATATCAATGTAGATATCCAGTATGACACCCCCCCCCCCACACCCCCCAATTGTGATCTGATGTGTTTTCAAAGTGTTCCTTCAATTTTCTTGAGCAGTGTATATAATTAATTAGATGAAACTGAAATAAGATAACTAAATGCTCAATGCCCAATGGATTATTGTGTGGAATGAAAATTATATAAAAAATGTGTATCTATTTTTATACTACATTGCATTAAGCCTAGAGTTTCCCAGAAATCACTTGCTTTTACTTGTGGAAAAAAGATCATAGGGGCCACTATGTGTCTCAATATGTATAGGTTATAGGGTTTAGAAATAACCTGCATAATAACAAAGGCATAGATGGCTTAGATAATTTTAACAAAATTTTAAAACAGAGTGAACTTTGTCTTCATGTGGATGGAAAAGCAAACATGGATTCCAAAGGGAAACTCCTGATAACCTCCTGTTAAAGACAAGATAGATTATTATGGGAAGGCCATCTGTCGCAACACCACCACTCACCAATTTCAACAGCCAGGAGGTCACACTCAGCATTTCCTGCACACATCTATCAGCCCAGTTCTGTTATTAGCTCTAACTGTAAACAGTGGCCAGAGAGTTTATTTATAAAACAGCAGGGCACAGAAAGGGAGAATGAGAATCTCATCACCCCAAATTACACTCAGGTATTATTCTCCTCAAAGGGTGAAACATTTGCCTCTTTATGCTACTGTGACAAAGTGCTGACTTGCCTGTAGAATGTCAGTACAGCGTGATACCGTTCCCTAGCCATCATTTATCAAATAACAAAACCGTTACATACATATGTTGATTTTCTGCACCCGTCCAGAGTTTAAATCTCTTGTTTAACATGATAAACTGTATTGTACCTTTCTTCTTATAGAGCGGTGATGAGTTGGGCTTGTTTTTTAGCCATAGGACCTCGGCACCATGCACTCATTGAGTCGACCATAAACACCTCTGCATACCAAACTATTCTAGAGTCAAATGTGAGGTCATCTGTCTGACACCTAAAGCTTGGCCCAAATTAAAACAGGGCAATGATTACAAGCACGCCTGCAAAAGTTTTTTTTAATTTTTTTTTTTTGTTGAAAGTGTAAAAGGCACAGCTCCTACTAAGTGATATATAATTTCTTTGCATTAGCCACCCATTTTCTACTTTTCATGTGTCATTTAACCCTGTAAAATGAAACGTATTAGGGTTACAGTCATTAGTCAATACAAGGTTTAAAATAGCATGCAAAAGCAAGAGAATGTTTTGTGATAGCAGGAATTCAAAATAAGAGAGACTGCCATCCTGAAAAAGCTGGACCCTCTTTCCGTCCAGCTCTGATGACTCACTTTAGAGAAATAGCATCAAAGGTGCATTTAACAGTGTAATCTGAGGTTTGCAGACTGGCATCAGCACTCTGCTTGGTAAATGGTTTGGCAGAGGAGAATAGCTGAAGAAAGTGATACTCTGAAAGGGAGACAACTGCCTCACAAACAGGTGTTGGAGCTCATGTACTGTAGTTTCCAACTCAGCAATACAACAAACCACCAAACCAGACACCTCTGCCCTTTACTTGGCCTACTCCCATATTCTAGCTGCCCTTCCCATTAAAAAACAAACAACAACAACAGCAAAACCCTCACTGGGACCCTTCCCTCTTCTTCACCTCCTCAGCTTTTTGTCCTCTATCCCAGAATGCAGAGGCACTGCATGTTCTTCACAAGCATTTTAGTGCTGAATCCATGCATTCCTTAGAGCTTCGTTTGTGTTGCGATATCTAGGTGAGTCTACGGGCCAGCAGGCCTGCGTGTGATGAGACGCCATGGGGTCGCGAGGTTGCTCTAGCTCTGACATACTTTTGGACTCATGAGAAGCAGTCAAGCTAGTGATGAAAGTAGTGTTTTTGTGCTTCTCTGAGAGGTTTCCCTAAAGACATTTCAACAAATCTGTGCACAAGCAGCTGAATATTTAAAGCTGAATATTTTAAAATGTTCAGGAGATGCAAGCCAATGATTTGTTTGATACTAGTGGAGCTGGAGGGTTGGGGGTTCTGCAAATACTTACAGTGCTTTGTCCAAAAGCTCTTGTTTCTCCTCAAGTTCCTTTTTCAGACTCTCAACTTCAACCTTTAGCTCAATGTTCTGGAAGAAAGTCACATAACAGAACACTGAGAAACAATAATAAGTTACAGATATGAAATACAGCAAATCATTTCACGTGTCGTTGTTTATGGGCAGACTTTGCAGCATTTCCAGACAAAACTGTAGACACTACAATATTCTGGTTCTGCTTCTGAGCACTTTTTCTTTGCTTTTCTTTGCTTAAAAATGAAAACATTAGGTGAGACAGAACAGAACAGAAAATGGCATATTATGAAAATATTTTAGCTGTACTTTAAGGAAACAAGCAAAGACTAAATCTTTATCGTTTTTTTTTTTTAAATGATTGTTAATCATTTCACTTATATGGATTTTCTTGGCTACACTAAATTGTCCATAGGTATGAGTGTGAGTGTGTGTGGTTGTCTGTCTCTCTGTGTTAGCCCTGCGACAGGCTGGCGTCCTGTACAGGGTGTACCCTGCCTTGCGCCCTATGTCAGCTGGGATGGATGGATGGATGGATTTTCTTTTCAATTTTTTTCAATTCTATGGGAAAAGACAACATCATAGGTGCTGCCTAGGTTAATATATTGAAACCATATGGATTTTTTTATGTCAAGTTTTAGGTATATCAACATAGTTCCAGTCAATTTTGTCTTGGCTGCAGAAGATATTATTCTGCCTCTGAACACCACCACAGTGGATTAGAAACGAAGCAATCAAAATGCAGCTGAAAGGGAGAATATTATCTTTAATTTAAGTGGTTGTGTATTAAAATGCAACAATGCAATATTTTTTGTTCAGTTTCCAATTGATTTCAATTCAAATCACTTTTATTTCTGTAACGCCTAATCACAACAGTCACCTCGAGGTGATAAAAACTGTTTCCTGGAACAGCTGTGGTCATTTATTTTTTCAAGAGTTAAGCTTATAAAAGGTCTGGAGATGATTAAATATGTGTCATTTTGCACATGAAAGCTATGGCTTTAAACCCATAACATGGGCTCAAAGGTGCTCTCAGTGCAAGTGAAACAGGCCATCCTTGAGCTGTAAAACCAAATAAAATCTATGAGTGAGAGGGAACACGAGGAGGACCAAGTCAACTAAAACTTCTAGCCAGTGACTGAAGATATAAGTGGTGATTAAGTCCAGCCAAATGCTAAATATTCTTAAACTTATAGTGTATGACAGAGAGAAGAATTCCCTTCAGGAGGCACAGTTTCATCTTGAGGTACACATCTTTCTTCAGTCTCAAGAATAGAAAGGCCTTTTTTGACTTTGCCAGAAAACTATCTGAAAGCCAGACCTGTTCTGGAACAGCATTCTTTGGACAGATGAAACTAGATGTACCAGAATGATGGGAAGAAAAAAACTATGGAAAAGGCTTGGAACTGCTCAGAGGCCGTTGGAGGTCATGTTATATATAGACATGATTGGCTTCCAGCAGCACTGGGTCACTGCTTTTATTGGTAACATGACAAAAGACAGAAGCAGTTGGATGAATTTTGAAGTGAAGCTTTACTTTCTGCTCACATTCAGCAAACTTGATTGGAAGGCAATTCAAAATATTATAATGAGTACTTTATTTATTATTATAATTAATGGCATATTGATGTAATATAGGCCGAAATAAAAACCTGAGACATAAGCGGTGAAAATCATGACTTTTTGAAGTCTTTCCAAATCAAAATAGCCTCATTTTCACACTTATTTTCACTCAGTCAGTATTGTAGTACAGTAGTATGCTATGCCAAACAAAGTTCAAAGTCTCACGTGCTGTTCAATATCTCTGGAAGCTCAGCAGGTCTATAAATAGGTGGCACCTGCTGTATATGTCTCCTCCTAACCCCCAAAGTGTAACATCCACCACTCCACCCCCCCCAGCACCCGGCAACAACTCTACTTTTAACTTTGACTCTGAAAGCAGTAAGCAACTGGACAGAACTGACCGTCTGTTCACTCACAGCAGCTGCCTGCAGCTATTGATGTTTTCTGTACACCAGTCTGGAATCACAGCTCAGAACCGCCGCAGTAACTGACACACCGACACACAACATAGGTGCTGAACACAAGTGCTGTTGCTTGTATTGCACGTGCAATACAAACTTGGATGCAACATACACACATGCATATGCTGTGCACAGATTAAATCAAACCAGTGCTGTGCATGCATACTTGCAAGCAGCATGAATGAGGGCTCTCTGTGAAACATAAAATGGGTCATTGGGTTTATAGTGGCCAATGGAAAACAGGTCAGGCAGTTACTGTAGGGGCAGTTAAACCAGTCATTCTCTTAGCAGACATGTGGGTCTCTTTAGATACACTGCACAGTTTTCACAGGCAGCAGTGAATTGGAACCTTATTTTTATATCCTAACTCGAATTTTATCTGTTTTTTTCCTCCCCAGTGCAGAACGAGTTTGTGCAAAGAGAATTTGTTGTTGTAGGTTAATATAACAAACTGATCTTAAAATATAAAATACCCTGAGATAACCTTTCTTGTGAGTGCAGTGTATAAACAAAATTGAACAGAATAAAATTAACCCTTTAACAGCGGGCGATCATCACCGGCACATCTGTTACCGGCCCTTACAGTACCTGCAGTGAACAACTGGTTAACGCTGAGCATATCACCGCTGAGACGTCTGATCACATGCAATTTGAATTGCCGTAATTATGCGACCGTTGGTCCTTTCGGAGAAATTCAGACGGTTTCTGAAAGCTGAGAAATTGCTCTTCATACCCAACATAGGATTACAATGGTAATTGTTGCCGGAAGAATGAGAACGGTGGCACGTTTGAAGTTCACGGGCACAGTGGGCCTGCGGTAAATTAAGGGCTAATCTATTTTGAGATAGAAAGCACAGATTTTATTTCTAACTTTTCATCCATGTTTTTAATTTTACAGGATTGATGTGCTTCCTTTTCCGGGAAATAATCTTTAGAACAAATGCAAATGTAAACTACAGAATGTTCATGTTACTGATACGATTATCATTAACACAAGATTACAACTGCAGCTTTTTTGCACTTGACATAGATAAAATTTCATATTTTGATTTTGCTGTAAAATAATGTCGGAATAAACAGATGTTCACAGTAGATATTTGCTGGTGCCTGGCAGCCTCTAATGACAACTATCTACTGCATACTGTAAAACTGCAAACTACTGCCATGAATAAGGCAAGAGGAGGGGGATACAGCTGGAGTGGAGAATATTTTATCAAACGTAAATATACTGCTCAAAAAAAATTTAAGGAGCACCTTTTAATCCGAGTATCGTATCGAGTCAATTAAACTTCTGGAATGTTGATCTGGTCAGGTAAGTAGCAGAGGGCGTGGTCAATCAGTTCCAGCTAGTGTTAAAGAAATTAACAGGTGCACAAGAGGGGCAACAATCGGACAACCCCCAAAACAGGAATGGTTTTACAGGTGGATGTTTTTTTCCCACCTCATCTTTTCTGATGGTTTGTTCACTAGTTTTGCACTTGGTTAGGGTCAGTGTCACTGCTGGTATGGCACAGGATGGCACATCAATTTTTTTCTGTTGCCAGCAGGTTTGCTGTGTCTTCAAGCACAATCTCAGGAGCATGGAGGAGATTCCAGGAGATGGGCAGTTACTTTAGGAGAGCTGGACAGGACCTTAGAAGGTCCTTAACCCATCAGCAGGACCCACATTTGCTCCTTTGTGTAAGGAGGAACAGAATGAGCACTGAGACCCAGAAAATGACACAGTGTGATTGTCTCTGACCAAACGATTTTTTTGATTCTCAGGGTGGCCTGAGGGCCTGACATCCTCTATGGCACCCGCGCTCACTGCCTGGCATCCTGGAACCTGATTGGTATGTGCCGTAGAATACCAGAATTGGCAGGTCCACCACTGGCGCTCCGTGTTTCTCCCCCGATGAAAGCAGGTTCGCCCTGCACAAATGATGCATGACCAGTATGGTGGTGGATCAGTGATGGTCTGGGGAGGCATATCCATGAAGGTATGCACAGACCTCTACATGCTAGGCAACAACACCCTAACTGCCATAAGGTATCGGGGTGAAATCCTTGGACCCATTGTCAGACCCTACACCAGTACAGTGGGTCCTGGGCTCTTCCTGGTTCACGGCAATACCCGCCCTCGTGTGGCGAGAGTATGCAGGCAGTTCCTGGAGATGAAGGAATCTATATCACTGACTGGCCCCCATGCTTGCCTGACCTAAATCTAAATCTGGAACATTATGTTTCAGTCCATCTAACACCGCCAGCTTGCACCTCAGTCTATCCAGGAGCTCAGTGATACCTTGGTCCATTTATGGGAGGAGATCCTACAGGACACTCTCCGTCGTCTCATGAGGAGCATGCCCTGACCTTGTCAGGCATGCATACAATGCATGCATGTGGGGGCCATACTAATTTCTGAACATAATTTCAGCCAAATGGAGTCGCCATCATTTTTTTCGCTTTGACTTTTGGAGTGTCTTTGAATTCAAGCCTCTGTAGGTTGATCATTTTAATCTGCCATCTTTTTGTTCCTACCACATTACTCAGTCCATATCAGTATAGACATCCAGCACGATCTTTCTTCCCATTGAGCTCTGATGTATTTTCAAAGTGTTCCTTTAATTTTTTGTGTATATTGTAAAAAAAAACATTTTCAGAATCATGTGCAGTCTTCTGCCCTCATACAGATGGATTCGATGAAAACAAATTAAACATTGTTTTACTCTGAATGAATGATTTGCAAAGAAACAAGTTTTGTTTTAGTATCAAGTATATATTTTTATTACGGGATAGTAATAGATAGGTATATATTTTAAAATCCACCACTGCTCCAATCCACGAGCTCATCCAATGGTTTTGGACATTGTACGATTAACAGACCTATAGGCGGACAGCACTAGGCTGGGGAGTGAGGGATGGGGCGGGGGTGGGGAGATGGTGCCGGGGGTGTGTGATATATATGTCGGGGAGCTGGCCAAAATGTAAATACTCAAGTAAAGTACAAATATATTAAAAACATACTTAAGTACTTAGTTACTAACCACTGCTGCCAAAGAGCGTTCACAGTTTCAACCCTTTTTTGTAACCCCTTGTGCCTGAGAAGCTTAAAGCGCTTGTTTATTTCTGACAGCAACACTGAGACAACTGTAGTCACTCTCAATTAGCTTCACAAGCAGAAAGGTTTGACAGACAGTTTGAATGAGCTGCTGCAGAGCAGCCTGAGACCTACTGTCAGTATGAGTTACTGTCAGACACAAACCTGCAGCTCTGCATAGCAAACAACTCCACATCCAGGTCATGAAAGCACAGAACCTTTGGAATAACTTCATGCACGTGTCACAGTTAAATTATACACAGACTGTTTTTCTCACTCACCCGCTTATGCACGTCATCACTGCTCTCCTCAAACTTCTGCTGGATCTTCTCCTCCAGGAAGTAGATGCGCAGCTTCAGGCTGAAATTTTCCTTCTTCAGGTCATTCAGGTGCTGTGAGATAGTGCGGTAACCACCAAAACCATCGTTAGTCATGATGACAGGTGGCTCTTTTGCAGGGGGCATCATAGCCCCCCATTTAGTGCAGCATAATATGTGAAAAGACAGGGCTGAAGAGAAGGAAAGCTCTATGCCTGGAAAATTTAAGTATTCTGATGCTGCACAGCACAAATTAGATTCTCTGATCTCCTCCGCTAGTATAATTCAAAAGACTGGCGCAAGAACAGAGTGCTAGTCAAAACATAAAGTGGACATGAGCTCCACTCAGTGTGGATTTGTTTCAGAGGGGACCAGGAGTGGCACACAGGGAGGCACGAGGGGGGAGGAAGGGGGGAAGTTTCCTTTTTTACCAGGAGGAAGGCATGACAAGAATCTGAGACAGGAGTGAGTGTGTGCTGATAACTGTGCAACGCTGCTGTAGAAGACTCTCACTTGTGAATTTATGTGAGGAGCTACATTAGGATTAAATTAGCCTGACAGCAAAATAAAATCTTCTCATTGAAAAACTCTCATCCAATATTTCAGTTTTCATGACAAATCATTTCTTGTGTTTATGTAAAAAATGTCAAAGAGCAAAAAAGAAGATACAGCTGTATGCATCGCACCGCCTCCCAACAGCCAAGACTGGGTGCTTTTTGCCACCTCTGACCTTGACATCCCTCTAACTCTTACCGAGTGGCTTTAGTTGCCCAAAAGTTACCGCGAACATACTCCAAAATTAAAGTTGTCAAACAAAAGTTGTCAGACTGAAAGTAAAAAGCCCACATTGGTATTTGTGCATGAGCTACTATTAGTATATTCTCCACTACTGATGGAAGGAAATTGTAAAAATAAAATGACTAAATACAAAGAAAGACATGATATGAGACTCAAAAAAGATGTGATCTACTAATATACAATTAAAGTCTGGAGAAAACAACAGTTAACTGTAAGTGTGTAACTTCTTTTACTCATTGAACTAAAGTTTGGTGACAACTGCCTTAAATATTGCAAATATAGATTAAAAGACAACAACAAAATGAGAACAAAGAAACTGTAGTGGTGGAACAACTGGTCCCATTCATGTTCCACCATCTTTCTTTGACCTTGATGGAAAAGTTAAGTGGTTGAAGAAGATGGGATAGAAAAAGTATGTAATTACCATGTAATTAGGCTAAATCTGCATTAACTCATCCTCAAAAAGCAATATGTGTGAATTTGGAGTGGACTTGCATTCTAGTCTTTCTAACTGCTCAAAGCACTTTAGACTACAAGCACTGTATGCATTCATACAGCTTTTTTATGCTAACACAGTAAGCACTTTATTTACCCCACATCCACAGCCAGTTTAGAATTCCCCATAATCTAACATGCATATATTTGAGCCGTGGAGTAAAAAAAACACAGGCATAGAAACTTCATGCAGAAAGGTCCGGCCCACTGTGAGGCACCAGTGTGCTGGACCACAACACCCCCGTGCTGCCTAATGGGGCAAATCTAAATTATTGTTCTGATTCATATTTACTTTGGGAATGCATCATAAAAAGGCAGGATCTGGTGATTGATTCGCAGGTACTTCCGTCCTGCTTTTTGTAAATTCTTTCTGGGAATTTAAATTTTTAATGGTCCTTACGTATACCATACACATAAAAAACTTTTACTCTATAATGATATTTAGGTCAAAATGACTATGCCAAGAGTAAACTAAAATACTCCTCTAAGCTAATGGAAGGGAGTGTCCTGGGACTCACTCTTCCAGCTCACATCACTAATCAGGAAAATGTAGATTTAATGCAAAAAATAAATAAATAAAATCCAATGTCAGGAGTAAAGTTTCCACCTGAAAACATAGATTCATAGAAGAAGAGAGTACCAAACCACAGGGAGGCACTAATGCTCTTCCAAAGTTTAGAGAATCCAGAAGTCTCAGAGTGAACTGCAGCAATCCAGCAGCTATTTAAAGAAACCTTTGCCCCACGGCTGTCACTGAAGAATGCTGAGGTGGGAGACAGTGATCACACATGCACGGCTGTCTGATGCCAGCACTTTGGACAGCCCTGCATCGGACTCACCGACTGGAGACTAAACTACGTACCAGCATATGGCTGAAAGCATGAACATATGTTATGTGCACATTCTGCACATACGTGCACACAAGATCTGCGCTCAAAAAGGGGAGGACTACGTGTAGGATGTTCCAAACTGTGCAGCATTTGAACACAAAATTAAACATACATACTCACTTAGTCAAGGCTATTGAAACTTCACAGGGTCTTTGTGCACTTAATTTAAAAGAACACAATTTGTTTGAGGTAATGTGTTTATACTTCTCCTTTCTAGCATGTTTTTCCCCTTTGAAACTCAGTTTGTGCTGCTAAGTGACTGCGGATCGGTGCAAAAACACACACATCTGCTTTTCATAAGGCCCACATCCATCAGTAAAGCAATGATGGCTGTCATTTTTATGAAGAGAGAGTTTCTATTTTTAGCATTCCTATTCATAATTGGCAGTTATAATGATATATGTTATAATATTCCCATATTAAGATGTAATTTATAGATCATAAAAAATTATAATCTGTAAAATATTTAATTCTAAGATTCTCATCTACAGTACACTGAAATCTTACAGGTGAAAAAAAAATATGGTATGCTCCAGGTTGCATCCTCAAACACACATCCTCAGTAAAAACACACATCACAGTAAAACACACATCCTCAGTAAAAACACACATCACAGTAAAACACACATCCTCAGTAAAAACACACGTCACAGTAAAAAGCATCAAGTCAGATTATCACTACATCAGAGAATCCGCAGCCTGAAAATGTGGAGTAAGTTTCTCTAGGATCAGTGTTAATGCTGTTAATTACTTTTAATACAAAGAAACAGAGTCCTTTACTGTCCATTGTCCCGCACACTAACTAATTAATCATTGCAAAGACAACCTGATATATTACTGATATTAATGGTAATCTCATTCTGAGAGCTTAACAACACAAAATAACAAAGATTGGACCAGAAAAATCAAGCACATGACCAATTTTGGCCAAAATGATCATAAGAGTTTATTTTTATTTTTATAACTGTGACAAGTACACTGAAAATCAATCTGGAGTTAACAAGAACTGGAGAAGAAATGTCAACCCAAGGCCACGCAGAGAGAAAAGACTGAATTTATTACAGCATGGCTTACCCATGAAATGAAATCATCCTAATTCTGCAGGACTTTTCCAGCATCAGAGCATAATCCAATACGAGGGAAGGACGCGAGAAAATAGAACATTATAACATTTTTCCAGGCCGTTGCAGCTTTAACTGTGACTGTGTTTCATGAGTCAGGAATACACTCAGGCCTACGTTATCACAATCACAAAGTATTAAGACCTGAAATCTCAAAATACAAGAGAAGATCAACATTAGATGATTTTCACTTTTTTTTTAATTCACATGCCTCTATTAGAGGTTGTTTTGTTACCATGGATGGCAGGAGGCAACCATAACAGTTTACTAACCTCTGCCCTCTGTTTAACTGGATGGTTGCATGTGAGTGTGTGAGTTTGTGTGTGCAGTAGGTTGGCAGAACATTGGGAGTTTTCCCCCTTTACCGGTAACAGGAGCTCCTTGATGCCAGCTAGCTCAACATTTTCCAGCCGTACTCACCGGCAGTGCCAGGCCGCTAATGCAATTCTGCAGCGGGAATGTCTGATTGTGTTTATTATGCTGCCATGGTCCGTGCTTCACGGTGGTTAAAAATTATAATTTGTAAACCTACTTAAATCATCAAGCGAGCCACTAAAAACATCCCCAGGAGCTAATTAAAATCATGGACTGAAAGGAGACTAATGCTTGAAACGCTCCAGAAACCAGATAACACCTGCAGGCTGGATGGATGATGCAGAGTAGTTCTTTTCATACGACATTATAATTATATAGTGACCCAAAAGCTCAGTTCAGCATAACAGTAAATGCACTGGGCAATACAGAGGGGCACAGTGATGGAGTGGTTGGCACTGTCACCTCTCAGCAAGAAGGTTCCTGGCTCAAAACCAAAATGTTTGAAGTTTCTGTGTCAATCTGTGGGTTTCCTCAGTATGGCGAGTACACTATATTGCCAAAAGTATTCACTCCCCATCCAAATCACTGAATTCAGGTGTTCCACTCACTTCCATGGTGTATAAAATCAAGCACCTAGGCATGCAGACTGTTTTTACAAACATTTGTGAAAGAATGGGTCGCTCTCAGGACCTCAGTGAATTCCAGCGTGGTACCGTAACAGGATGCCACCTTTTGGGAAATTTTCTTGTTACTAAATGTTGCAGAGTCAGCTGTTAGATGCATTATAACAAAGTGGAAGAAAATGGGAATGACAACAACTCAGCCATGAAGTGGTAGGCCACGCAAAATGACCATGTTTCCATTCCATGTTATAGCTGCAAAGGTGGGGGATGTCTAACCCGTAAGTAGTGCTGGTATAATGCTTTGCAAAGTACTAAGATTACCATTTCTGTGGTGTAAAGTGCTAGTTTTCAAGTCAAGTAATTAGTTATGTACTTTTTAAAATAAGCAGTCCACAATTACGGTTAAAATGTTATAATTGTGTTCCTTTTGTTGTCACAAGGGAAGAAAAAAGAAACTCCCTGACACATTTGCAGTATTTCTGTCTCCCTCTGACTCCTTGTAACCGTTGTGTTATTGCACTTTAGCCCTTTACATTGTGAAAGTGTTCACATTATTTTGTACTAGGATAATAGTAGTTGCCAAAGAGCTCTGCTTCACGTCTTCACTAATTCACTACTTCCAGCAGTTAAAGGACTTATATAGTTATTTTTATTCAACCTTTACTATCATTAAAACCTTTAAATCTAAGTAACATTTCTTTTTTAACAAATCTTCACAAACATCATATTTAAATGCCACATGACACTGGACAATCTATTTCTACAAAGTCTATTTTCTGAGGATTAAAATATGGTCTGTTGACTATGCAACACCATATCTAATAAGTTTGTGTAGTATTGTTAAATATGCATTATAACAGGATGGCATGGTGGTGGGGTTTCTATGTGGAGCGGCTTCCTCTCCCATCCAGAAACATGGATGGGGTTATGTTAGTTGGTCATTCTAAATTGACCGTAAGTGTGAATGTGTGCGTGAATGGTTGTTGGTCTGTACGTGTTAGCCCTGTGAGAGACTGGTGGCCTGCCCAGATTGTACCCTGCCTCTCTGTGGCCCTATGCCAGTTGGGATTCTGGTGCCATTTATATAAACCATAGAACCAAATAAAACAATTACACCCAGTCATAAGTTTTGATCCAGTTAATAAGAGTTGCAAGAACTTTATCAAAAAAGCAGCAACTAAACTGCTGACTAAACATTTGATTTACTTATTTTTAAAAATCAGGCACTCATGGCAGGGTTGGGTTAATTAAAAAACATAAAACAGACAAATAAACAACAACAACAACAACAACAAAACAATAACAAAAAACCTCCCCAACAACACCAAAAAAGAGCGCATGGTACAAAATAATCTCTGAGATTTGAAACAGCATTAAACTGCTGAGACAGCTGGCTATTGCAAACTGCAGAGATCACAGTGATGTTATTAGTAAGTATAGCACAGACACTGTAAGTCATTAATTCTAAATCCATATAATTGAGGTTCATTGCAAATGTTCTTAATAATAGAAGCAATACTTAAGTCCCTGCAAGGGATTCTATTACACTTTAGGAAAGCTTAACAAGCAGGAGAAAGCCATGTGCTACTGTTCTCACACTGATAACAAAAACTGAAGGTAATACACCAAGAAAACCTTTACAGGCATGTAAAAGAGCCCAATTTATTATTCTGAGATAGATTAGATTCATTGTGACTTTATTTTCCAGTGAATGATCATTTCTCCTCACACCGCAAGACTCATAATGATGTACCAAATGGTTTGGCTAACCTTCAGAGAAAATGTCGCTCTGTGTTTGAGATTTATTAGGAAAATTTGTCAAGCAGAACATTTAGACTGGCTGTCAGCTGAGGAGAGAGAGAGGGGCCGACCAAACCCAAACACAATACAGAGTGATGTAATGAACTTTAGCCCAAAGAGTCTTAACGCAAAGCTAGTTAAGAACACAAGATCCTGACTCCTAACTTTTAAAAAAATATATTCTCACTTTTGTTATTATTAGGTTTCCTATTATTAGGTTTCTTGGTTTGTTTATTGATTGTTTTGATTCCTTGTATGTTTGATAATTCCTGCCTCCCCAGCATCCTCTTGTGTCTTGCTGTCCACAAGTCCTTGTCACAGTGTTTAATTTCTTACTGTTTTATTTGTTAGTCCTTTGTCTTCTGTACTTTATCCTTCGTTTTACTTCCTTTGTCTTGTTATCCCTGATTAGCCTCACCATTTGTACCCAGCTGTTTCCTATTCTCTTGATTAGCACTAGTGTAACAGTTAGTATAAAAAGCTTCAGTTCTTCTTTGTTGTGATGTCTGTTGTCTTGTCCTATGTGTTCCCTGCCTGTTGGATTCTGTTTGTATTGCTTTAAAGGTGACCTTTACTGTATGGTAATCCTGCCTGAGTCTGCTTTTGGGTGCTTCTCCTTGCACAACGTGACAAGAAAAGTGTAAATATAATAGGCTGAGTGATTAACTTATTGGGAACAAGTGTGGCAGATTAGACCCAGGTGATACAATAAAGATCAAGAAAGACGGGACAGTAAATGAGAGAAAACCGAGTAAATAAAATTAGCAGTAATGGACAAAAACCAAAGCTGACCAAATAAAACATGAAATAACTTGAAAAATGAACACAACTGATGCACCAGACCACGACACAGGAGCTAGTTTTAGTTTACAACCAAATTTAGACTTAACTTTATATCCACAGCCATCAGGTCTAAATTTGGTTCAGGAATCAGAGTTGAGTGTATGTCTACATGACTCCCAGCTGTGAAAGCCAGATACACAGGTATTCCAGGCACATAGACTAGCATTACGCAATAGCAGTTTTGCACACATAAACAGACATTTTTGTAAATACAGTTTTTTTCCCCACTAATACTACTGTACTACTAGATTTTCTTTTCTGTGTTACACTGTGTGTATTTTTATGCACTGCACAAAAGTGTACACAATTTCGATCTCTGTCTGACATATAAATTTAAAAAGTCTTAATCAACATCAAAACAAGATTTCACAACTAAAACAAACCCTGTTCAAAATTCCCATCTGCAAAACATATATTTTAAGTTCACTGGCAACCTTACAATCCAAGCACCATCAGCGTGTCTCATAAAGTGATCAGTCAAGAGTGAATTATAGCTGTAAAATCAACCATATTCAAGTAGTCCCCCAAAGGACGCTCAGTTAATTCAAACCTCAAGGCAGCAAAATAAATCTGAGCTAATAAGCGGTTTTCACTTGTAAATACGTTTGATGGAAATTACATGAAGTTCCCAAAGCAAAAAATAAGAACATTCTCAGGAGACTTTTAAGTACTCACACACCTCTCCATGTAACAATTATTATAGAGACATTACAGAGGTAGGAGGATGCTTGGCCTCATCACAGCTCCCTCCTTGCACTGTCTCCCTTTGGTTTTGACAGAAACATTCCCAGATGTGGTGGCAGCAGCTGTGCACGAGTAAAGAATGGCGAGGTGCTGAGGAACTGCCAGCCTCCCATCAGGGTCTTTCTGGAGCTGAACGGCACTAATGGGTGGAGCGGTTTGGAGGCCTTTCAATGGCTTTCCGAGCGCATCTGCAAACTTTAATGCAGCGAAACAAAACAAAACAAAAACTCTCACACAATGAGTTTTTGTTTTGTTTTGTTTGTGAATTGTGACACTTCGCAACTCCAACGCACGAATTTAAAGGCATTTACAAATGGCAGTATTTATTTTCCAACCTTCTTTGATGCGTTCTTTTGGCCAGAAACCTACCGTATGTACAAAGTGTGTTATATGTCAAGATGAGGTCAAGACGAATGTTCTGCATGGAACCTGCGGCAGCAGTTTCAGTGGGAAAAAGCGGTTTACATGGTTCAAAAACCCTGGCTGACCTCTGTGTTTAGCTGCAGCCATCTCTGTGTTTCCATGGCTATTTACTCTGCATGCCATTGTTTTGCTTTAATGATGCCAAGAGAACAAGAGGCATGAAGCAAAACAGGATCTAAATCTCTTTAACAGCACACACTGTGTCCAGACACTCAGATATGGACTGCGGATTATTGGTGGATTATTTACCTCTTCTCCACAGCAGGGACAACCAGGCGCCTGGGCCAACTCCATGTTATAGTACAGGATCAAAAGCACTCAGCATTGTAAATGAAACTGGAGCCTGTCAGCAAATCATCTCAGCTGACACAGAGTTCTTAATGAAATCACGTTAAAGGTTATTTCAGAGGAAGCAGTGGACATAAATAACAAGTAAAACCCTTAAAAAAAATCTCTCTAAAGCTGTGGCAGGAATCACAGGTGGAGGATTAGGATTCATGTTGGTGCTCTTTTATTGTTTTGCTACATTATCTGATAAAATGAGAGCATTTCTGCTTTGAATCTAAAATTTACAACTATGTGCTTTATTCTGGTTCTTATACTGCAAATGCAAACAATATCCTCACTTAATATAATGAGTGCATTTAACTTAGATTATATTGTTTGTTGTGTTTCTGTGGCCAAGAGTATTATAAAGGCTTAGCTATTAACAGGCCTCCATGACTGAAACTCCTTGATTAATGAATCCGGGTCAGCGTTTATATTCAGGGCTACTTTTCAGACCCAGATGAACCCAGAATTCCTGAAACTCTAAACTTTCTAAAAAATAGATTTATGGAAATGTTTATTAAACTATGGTTTTAAAATGTGCATTTAACTTAAAATTAAGAAGAGCTCTCTAACTTTGGTATTCAATATGAACTTGCAACTTATCCTTCTTAAGTACTGCACACTCAATATAAAGAAGATAGTACAACTCAACATTCTTTAGCTTTTGAAAAAAGAAAGCTGTTTTTGAAATTGGGAATCATAGAAAACTATTGAGCCAGTTAAAATTCTGTGGCCTTGGTTTAGCCTTGTTTAGGCCCGCAGTGGAACCATTCTTACTATTCTTAACCAGTCACGGGCTAAAAGGTTACAGCTACCATGGAGTTAACAGTCTCTTTCAGTTTAACCCACAACTGATTTTGCGTATTTTTTGGGGAGCCCGGAGTCATAAATAATGTATCTAATATATGGCAGGCTGGATCATTTATCGCTGCTGCCTGTCTGAATGGCCTTCTGGGGCTAATCAACAAGAAGGCCCATCCATCGTTATAAAACTACTATTTTATATCCTACAGAGACATACAAAGGTCAGCCTCTGCCAGGTGGAACACAAGCTGGACACCTACAATTTTCAGTTTTACTGGACAAGTGACTTTAAAAGGCTGAAAGTGACAACAGGTCTGCGAGAGTCCACTCATAGAATTGGGATCAGATGTACTAGAATTGTTTTCCCTCCTAACCCAGGCTGTCTGAGATATCTGACCCCCGGAAGTGAGCGGAGACTGTGACGGATGCCCTGGAGCATGGAGCTTGGAGCTCCAGCTGCTGATGCAGCGTGATACTCCCAGAGAGAGAAGGAGAGCAGGGAGCAGGGCCTGAACTCAGGCATCTTTTAGGGTTAAAACACAGCTGCTGTTGATGGCTATGAGCTCGAGTGTTCTGCCAAAAAGGAAACATTATCAAAGGAGCACCTAGGGGTCAGTGGAACCTATGTGCTGGTGTCCAAGTTAATAGAATGAAAGAATTCCTGGCCTTTGGGCTCTCTGACAAAACTATTGCATGTCTTTATGTGCATACAGGATAACCATGTTTAATAGCACACACCAGCAGTGATGTCACTTTTAGCATACACTGCCATTCACGAGGGCAACAATGGAAAGCATAATCTATGTGTGAGTCCTTTATGAACAAAAATGGCAATATCCCAGTTTCCAGTATAAGAAGATGCCAATTTAATAATGTTAATTTGCAGAGGTCTGTAGTGGTCACACTATGTAAAAAGTATGATTTGGCAAACAATACATGCAGATTTATTGTGCCCTGATAAATACATTTCACATTAATATTACAAAGTGACTGAAGCCAGTGGAAGATACGGCATCCTTTGTCTGTGATGTAGCTTCGTGGTTTAAGTAAACACAGTTGAAAGTCACATATAAGAAGCGTTGAGCTTGTAATTCAAGAAATTAGAAGAAATATTACTTTACATATTGTATTTAAATCCTTTTTTTTATAGTACCTATTACACACTTTTTCCATTACACTGAAATATCACATTAGAGGCATTAGCTTGTAATTGCTAGTTAACAATGTGATGTAAAATCATATTCTATGCCCACAGATCAGCACAAATCCTTCATCTTACAGAGAGGATGTACACAAGATCTTTGTACTTTATATGTTTCAGTCATCTGTCAGCCTGGGATGAGTAAAAGAGGATTTATAATGGGGTTTAAGGAGAATGAAAGAAATAAAGAAGCTACAGAAAATAAATCAAAAGGAGTACAGACACAGTAATAGTGATGTGGTGACCCAGTGACAGGGTCATGGGCAGCCAAGGCTCACTGATGCACGTGGGGAGTGAAGAGTGGCCCGTGTGGTCTGATCCAAGAGACGAGCTATTGTAGCTCAAATAGCTGAAAAAGTTACAGCTGGTTCTAAATGAAAAGTGTCAGAATGGAAAGCTCATCGCAGCTTGTTGTGTATGGGGCTGCAAAGCCACAGACCAGTCAGAGTGCCCATCCTGTCCCTGACCCTCACCTGCCAACAATTGGCATGTGAGCATCAGAACTGGACCCCAGTTGCTTTTCAGACCATCCATTCATTTTCTCAGCCACTTATATAACTTAGGGTCAGAAGGGGGCTGGAACATTTCCTAGCTGTCACAAGGAAAGAGGAACTAGACCGCCAACCCATGTGGGCACAAGGAGAAAGGCCCCAGATTCAAACCCAGAACCTACTTCGTCTAAACTTTGAAATGCTGGTGGGAACAAAACATATAGTTTAATATATAGTTAAATAGTCAACATTTAGTAAGTTCAGGAAGTTTTAGTTTAGGTTTAAAGACAGCATATATTCAACTATTTGGCTGTCCGTCTAAAACTCAAACTAAGGATTTAGTTTTTATTTCCACAAGCCTCTACTCTTCCTGTTAAAGTGATGCAGCAATCATTCAGCCTGGAGAATTGTCACCTCATTAAATGTTTACTTCTAAAGGCCCGAATATTTTAGATAATTCTACTTCCCTACTTTTTAAATCATTTTTGACTCAGACACTTGTCCATTAAAAAAAGCAGGACTTTTCTTCACAGTGTCACCTCTGCAATCATAACTCCAGTGCTCACTAGCAATCATACAGCACCTGGTGGCTTTTAGTTGCAGTGCACCTAAAAACACCTTTGCACTGGCTTCATCTGCAGGCTTTGGTATTGGCTGCTCAACAGCAGCATGCTTTTAGTTCTACAGAGCTGGAAGAAAAGTGATATCCATATTGTCAAACATTCTTCACCCTCTGTCTGTGTTTGCTTACTGCTGCTTGGCTCTCAGAATGGAAACAGTTGATTTCTACAGATCTGACAGGAAACCATCCTGCTAAGCTAACCTTCTGTGGTGGTGCCAGGGATTATCAGAAGAGCTCAGTACATGTACACATTGTGTAATGAGCACATGCAGAATAGAACACACATTCTCCATTTTCTGCATTTTTAAAAGTTGAAAGAATAATTCTGACAATTCCGTTACCTTCAGATCAACAAAAGTGCTAGCCTTCATGGAAACACAAGCAGAGTCAGCACAATCCATATGTCTAAACAGCAAGTCATTTCCAAGCTATCTTCTGAGCAGAAACTAATACCTGTTCCCACGCCTTTGCTCTGCACACATGCAGGCAGCATGGGCAAGGCCAAGCACATACTTTCCATCAGTTTGTGTAAGCAATGATAAACACATTACGTCTAATCATAAGTGTATTTCATGTTACAGTTGGGTCAGAACTCTTGCAGCCAAAATGCCCAATTTTCCCATGGTTGTATTTCAGAGGGAGAGTAGGTCTGTGTCTCATTTTTGTGTTTATGGCAGATCTAAATTATGGTATCAAGTTCAGCTCAAATCAAACCAAGTGCCAACTGTCATGGCAGACCATCCCATGCAGGCCACTTCTGTCTTTGGGATGTAGTGTAACTCAATCTATCCCTGAATTTCAGGCTCTCTGCTTGGAGTCATTTTCACCATACAGGGAGAGACAGAGCAGACAGATCTGAAAAAACAAACACAGACCTTCAGAACAAAGTTAGTGGTTCTTTTTCCCCCCCAAATAGAAAGCAGAAATAGAAACCAAATAGAAACCACATTTTGTGAATGAAGCCCAGCTGACAAACAGAGGAGGACTTAAATGTTAAGGACCGCCGGATGGGTGTGGGTGTGTGGGTGTGTGTGTGTGTGTGTGTGTGTGTGTGTGTGTGTGTGTGTGTGTGTGTGTGTGTGTGTGTAAGCCTGAATTTCTGGAGCTTTACAAAGCCAAAATGAACACCTCTGTGCATGCCGGACATCCACTTTCACCAGCAGTGGAGGACAATTATGTATCTGTGTTTCTATTACCTCTTATGGTAATAAGTGGTAATAGAAATATATATGCTGTTCAGGTGAATCCTGTCATGTTGTTTCGCTAGTTTCCAATACGTCCAAGAGATGGCGATATTACAAAGGAGTGTTGGACATCAAAAGATGTGAAACTAGCTTGTAGGTCAGGACACACTAATGGTCACATGAAAATGTGATTATTCTCAGGAAGCTGTTATCCATCACTGCTCAATGCAATACTGCCTAAACCTTCTGAAACCCCTCTAATATAAAGTAGGGTGAAAAAGGTATGGTGAGGTGTACACTGCAATACAGTATATTGTAGGAACATGGTATAAAATGTGTAATATGTAAGTTCAGATAAACTATGTTTTTAATGATTCCCTGCCAAAGAATAGTTGCGATGTTTTAGGGTATGATTCCATGTTTATGAAGATTAATAAAAAATAGTAGTAAAAGTTTGCAGTTTTTTAAATGAGTTTAAAGTAGGAAAATTTGCCTTCTTAGACTGAGGATGTGCAGACTGACAAATTGTTAAGGATTGCTGCAAGACTTTAAGGCTGCTGATTATATTTACTTGTTCAAAGTCCTACTAGTGGCTCTGAAAAGTTGATGGTGATCATTGCATTCCGTGTTAGTTGACCGACTCCACCCAACCTGCTGTTAGAACCTTTGATCGCTGTGCTGTGAGCGAACTTAATTTTGTAGATTGCTCATATTACTGTATATAACTTCACACACACATCATGATCCGTATATAAAGAAATCAAAACTATCTATCCTTCATACTAAACATAGGACAGACATATACAGGGTTGTAGATAGTTCTTGCAGGTATAAATAAGGAAATCGTCATTGAAAGCATGGGCAAAATTTGCTTTGGTTGAAATTTTTGTACCTTCATCTTCATCAGTGTGTCATATTTCAGGCTGTTGAGGTCATCTTAGACCCTTGTCATACAGACCTTGAGACAGTCTGGACACTCCCTGACAACCATCGGTTGCGGGGGAAAATGAGTATTCCCCAAATGGTTGCGAGTGGTTGCTAGAGGTTGCTGGAAATGTTATTAACAGTGTGACCAGTGGATGACCAGATGGCTCAGCAGTGAATGTAGTGCATGCATGGATGTTCTCACAAACTACACAGCTATTAACTCAAAGTTAAAGATGTATGTATGTAAAGTTACACATGCATGTATTAGTGTATGGCTGCATGTATTGTATACACTGGATGTGTGCCCTCCTTTTTGTTGTCTGTGGATGGAAATCAAAGGGACAGGAAGTGTAGCTCGAGGGCCTCACTGCACTGAACCATCAGTTGGCAGGATGAGAAGTGACTGTATAATCAGACAAAGGAGAGGAGGGAGAGTGGGAGGGGAGGCTGGAAGGAGGAATGCATGATGTGATGGAGAAAAGACAAAGGGGAGGGTCAAGCGACTAGAAGATATGGACAAAAAGCTATGTAAAAAAAAAATAATAATAATAATAAAAAATCAGTGTAGTGGTCAGAAGTTCATTGCTGAATCTTAGCCAATTAAAACGGACCTTCTCTGGGTTACACTATATACAGCTGTGGCGTGTTGGGTTTGTCCACGTGTCCTAGTTTTGGTGTGCCATCACATAGCTAACAACCACACTTTGTCCCTGAACTTTAAAGATTAAAAACGTACTCTTGTCCATGACGACTGGTGAATGGATTAACTGGACTGCAGCAATACTGTACCTTACACCCGAGCTACAACAGATAGTGTTTAGATAAAGTGCTTAAAGTTCTTGGTCAAGAAGACTAGGAAAGGACTATATAAATACCAGTACTGATATACATATCAGTTGCTCTTTAGTTGCTAAATGCTTAACTCTGTTCAACAGCAGCCTCTGGTCACAGCTAGTGTCTGGTGTCTGGTGCCGATCAGGTCCTGTACAATAGGTTTATCAGCACTTGTCATACTTTAACTAGTACTCTGGTAACAATGTATCCTCTAAAGTTACTGCTGCTCCACTCTGTGTGTAGATGGTGGCCTGAACACACACACACACACACACACACACACACACACACACACACACACACACACACACACACACACACACACACA
>JAVDPK010001616.1:183707-194361 GCA_034780415.1 Cichlasoma orientale | reverse complement strand
AAACACTAATGCCTTTATTCCTTAGATGAAAGGGAAATGCATCTTCTCAGTAAACCTTAGATAGCTACAGTATGTCACTGCTTTTATTTCCCACGTTGGATAACCAACAACAGCTGAACATAATTGAGAGTATCTATGTTTTTGTTGTGTGTGTGAAGCCCTGACTGACAACTACCACAGTTTCAGTCAGGCTGTCTGTGTGAAGCATCCAAACATATAATCATTGTGAGGACAGAGGGGGACTTCAGGACAACTCAACACTTTGTGGCTTTGAGCTGTGTGAACACTTTAAATATTTCAGATATCAGGGTTCACAAACTGTTGGTGAAAATTGCATCACAGCACGCATCGACTGCTAGTCTCCACACCTCCTTTTTTACGTTTAAATAAAATACAGTACTTAATTTAATTGGCAAATAATATTTTTTTCCTTTATGGACTTACTATTTTTGATACAATGTCTCTGCAGCATTAAATGAGTATAAAACCGCACACATGGGAAAACATTGTGGCACTGCCAGTGAATTATGCATTCCCCCAGTGCCTGGCTGCACGGTCCAATGCTGCGGCTGTACTTCATTAGCTACCTCCTCTCTACCTTTTTCTGACAAATTCAATAAATGCTCATCTGGTTCCAATTAGGCCCTCGTTAGCAATAACTGGCCTGGTATTTACTAACAGCATTACTCAACACTAGCTGGCACAGGCTTGCCTATACTGATCTGAGAAAGGCTACACAGCCTTCTGGGCTTGTTAGTTACTTGCCAATTGACCCTGCCCTTCCGAAACCTGCTATCTTCAGAAAGTCAACTCTCCACATAAAAATCCCCTAGATTTTTATAGTGAACAGTTATTTTTTGCTTTGCCACAAGAAAATGTTATTTTGACTAGCTTGCCAGCAATTATAACTCCATCTATGCAAACGAGCAGTGTCTACAGCTGCAAACCTTTACGTCTAATTCTTTCAGGTAGACACAACGGCATGATGTCTGGAGTAAAACTATGCTGTTTTAAGGTGAGGGAAAGCATAGATTAAGTACTTTTCACAGTCTCAGAAATGAAAGTACAACAACCTGCCACTTGCCACTCGTCTAACCCCATGTACCCTTAATAGGGAGCATTTATTGGTACCTGTGTGGCCTGTGCCTCAACGAGATTATTCTCGACCCTCTGGTGACAATTTTTTATGTTAATGTAACAGTACTTTAATTGTAAGAGTATGCAACATTTTTAAATAAAAACTGTAACCTCATCTGGGGTGTCTGTTCTCCCTGTGACTGGTGGGGCTAACCTCTGCACCACTATGCCACCAATACACGGTACAAGGCAGATACAGAATAAACCTTATCAGAATATATTTCATATTTCATATAAGAAAATTGTATAACTTTTTATTCTAAGAATAAAATTTATAAGAAAGTACACCTTATGTCAATAATAAGGTTTTACATATGAAGGCATTATAAAAAAATATTGATAAGGACACACAACAACTTTATACTGTACACCTATTTCTGAGTACTTTATACATAAGCTGCAGTGAGCCGAGGAAAAATCCACTACCCCAACATGTTTTTCTTACTTTGCCAAACTTCAACCACAACCTACGTTATGCCTTGATTTTGACCAGATGTTTCACCTTGAATGGTTTTAGCTGATGAAATGGTTTAGCTATGAAAAGGAATCATGGATTTGCACATTTAGTGTAATGCTTATCATATAGTTTTAAAGTATTTGAAAAAGCAAATTGTACAGAAAGGTGTGGCTCTTTGAATTAAAGTAAATATGCTTTGAAAGTGCAGTAGACACCCAACAGGTTTTACCTGCACACTGTTTTTCAATGTATATGGCACAATCTATTTGCTTGATGTGAAAAAGCTTTGGCACAGTACAGTGAGGCACTGGAAAATATTTCTGTAAACTACAGTACTTACAGAGACATTCAAAGTAGTGTTCAGGTTAACGTGTTTTTCAGAGCAGCACTACCAAAATTCCAGCTCCACTCAGACCCCCAGTGTGGGTGAAAGCTTTTTCATTAGTGCAGAATTTGATGGTCCAATTCTAATATTTAACTGGCAAGAGAAAATATTTTCACAGGGTGGAGAGGGTAGTCTCACTTGGAATTCCCGTTTCAGGGGGAAAAAAAAGAAGAAAAAGGTGGCTTTGAATATTAGAAAAAAAATCCTTGAGTTGTTCCGAACCCATTTGTTTCTCCTGAACACGTACGCTTTATACACACGGCAAATACACGTTATTAACAGAAAATATTCAGTATTTGTCAATAAAAGTGTTTTTTCAGCATATAAACAGGACAGGGTGCATATGCTGGAACTATTTTCAGTGGTGAATTTATTCATATTTCATGCTCTAGTAAGTATTTGTGGGTGCCAAGTGACAACCACTGGGGCCAAAAACTGCAGTTCATCTAGTGGCCGCTGGAGGCTGGCTCATCAACCCCAACTTTAGAAAAATTAAAAAGCATAATCTCAGCCTGGCACACAACAGTTTTCTGCTGTGTTTGTCCTGTTGTTGCCTTTTGGAGCATTTATCTGATAAATAAATGTACTACCGACTGTTCTGTACTTCAATTTCAATGACTGACATTTTAGCATTTTATTAGTCTGTTACTAATTAACACTAATTAGCAGATATCTGTGTCTGTGCATTGCACACAGCTAGCCTTAGCTGATAACTTTGCCCTCTTGACCAAATATGGTCACTTCTGGACACAGCGTGTTATGATACATGACTTAGTACAAATAAACTGCAGTGTGTATGTTTATGGCAATGAAGGAACTGTATGGTTCACTGATGTGTTTGGAATAGTTTTTTGCATGACGGTCAAGCTCTCTGGCACAGAGGAAAGATATCTGTCAGGCTCTACATACACACACTTGTTAGCAGGAGACATTCATTTCATATTTTAAGCAACATGGGCCTGATCCATCTGGTACAGGACAAAAGGTTTGAAAACATGTTGAAATGCTCAGCAGCATGATGAAGAGAAGTTGCTGAGTAGCGCTTAAACTCATAAATACTGCTGAGAATGTCAGTGACAGACAATATGAGAGCAAATGGAAGAGTGTTAAAGAGAAGCAGAGACAGATAGAGCAGTGTGAGACTAACGCAGACAAGTGGAAAATTTCAAATAGAAAAGCAAGCAACTGATGAAAGTCAGGAGTTTCTTTAGCTGCTCCTGGTCTTCCCTTTCCCCCCTCTGCTTGCAATTATTCCATTTCAAGGCTCCCTCAATCACAGATAAGTCAAAAGGTTTACCAAAAAGCACCTGTCCCCAAAGCACAGAAGAAAAACTCTCAGTTTCAACACTCCATTCTAATGCGCTGATTCCAGGAACCCTACATTGGAAATAAATGATGACACATGGGTGCTTTGACCAGTTCCAAGTAAGGATTTTTTTTCAAACATACATTTTTCCTCCCTTTTTTTCTGGCAAGTGGATGAGTTTTCTCTGGTATGTGAGGAGGGGAGGGAGGAAAAAGGAGGTTGTCTGTTCTGAGGTCTGTTCTGCACATGTCGCTCTTTCACAACCTTTTATAAGTTATCCCAACTGAGGAAAAGAAAGATTTAACGGAGGGAAAGAAGAAGAACAAGAGACAAAGTGAGAGTCTGCAGAATGTGTCTGAGGGAAAAAGAGAAAGATGGGTGGAGGAGAGGAGATGACGAGATGGCTTTGATTACGCACATATCTGGCTATTACCAGCCTGCAGAGAGACTCTATAAAATAATAACAAATGGAGACCATCAGTCAGTCGATCAGTAATAGGCTACAACAACAAGTCGGCTGATGGGAAACACACTAACAGTCAACACAGCCAGACTAAAAAGATACAAAAGCAACCTCATAAAAATGTATATTAAATTTCCACTCTTAGGTGTTTCTGACAGAAAAGTGGCACATTAGCCAGCTCTAGGCAGCTGAAATGAGTAAAAGTCAGTCTGTTTAACTTGTCTGTATTGCCCGAGTTTATGTAGACAGCAGTGATGCACTGACATTCGATAGTTTGGCCCTGAAGATTTTTCATCACTGCGATTTTTCCTAAAGCTTTCTAAGATGAAACTTATCTCATTTCTATAGCATTCATTCATGTATAGTGTGTTAAACAGTAGCATCAGGAAACGTCACTGGAAAAGGAGAGGCCCTTTAAAGATACTTGGCAGGTTATCATTGAAGCCACTGACTATGATCTGTCAGTGTTCTGGGGCTTTTGGTGGAGCCTGTGAGTATCTAGCACAAGAACTTCTGTTCACATTGATACTAGAAAACTGAAAAATAAGTAAATAAAAAGCTACTCACCAGGAACCAGATGACCCCCCCATCCCAAGATGCAAGGAGTGAACCAGGGGGATACAAAATGCCCATGTCTAACCACTGCCTCTCACCAAAGGCAACTCCATATTGGAACAGAGTCCAGCCCCTCTCCAGGAGATTGGCTCCAAAGCCTGATCATGTGTTGAGGTAAGCGTGACGATATCTAGCTGGTGTCGCTCAACCTCATGCACTAGCTCAGGCTTCTAGTGGGCTAGAGATGATGGTTCATGTCCAGAGAGCTAGTTTCAATAACCAGGGATCAGCCCACCAGGCCCTCTGCCTTCGACTGCCACCCAATAAACATTGTACCTGACCCCTATGCCACCTCCTGCGGGTGCTGGGAGCACAGGAGGGGGATTAAGATAGCTTAGCTAATAAATATTATATAGGTACATGTTTTTTTTTAAATAAAAAATGGTTCCTGCACATAGACTTTAATTCAGCAGGTATATTACCGGGTACCAAGTATATTTTGTGTTTTATTTTTCGGTCCAACAATGGAATGACCGCTTTAACTGTAGGCAAGACTATGATTCTCATTTGAAAGTTTAGTCTCTGTTAACCAGTTAGTGCTGCCTCTTCTGGACTGACATTTTGCTTGTCGGTAACAGTGGATTTATGCTTCTGTATTAAATCAATGCCGCAAACCGCTCTGAAACTTTAAAACCCTGACCTGTGACCTGTAACCTGACATGCAGCTGCCTAGAAATGTACCTCACGCAGCTCACACAGGTATAAATGCTGACAACTATGCCAGCCACTTGTGCAGGCTATGCCGCAGTCTTAATAAAGCTTCAGGTTGAGCAGGTTGCTGTTGTGGTTATCCTGTGGTTCAACCACTTTCCCCCTCACTATCTTGCACAGTGCTGCACTGGTTAGCACTGTCCCCTCACAGCAAGAAGGTTTCTGGTTTGAACCTGCCAGCCTGCTGGGGTCTTTCTGTGTGGAGCTGCATGTTCTCTCTGTGCCTGTGTGGGTTTCCTATTCCTATTCCTATTCTGGCTTCTTCTCACAGTCCAAAGACATGTTTGGTAGTGACTCCAAGTTGGCTGTAGGTATAGCCACCCCCATGAAAGTGAACTAGATAAGCAACTAAGAAGATGAATCCATGGACGGTTGTGTGAGACTATTATTACCACATGGCAGGTTTTTAAAATATAAAATATTCCATTTATATTTTTTGACATTTAAATAAGTACTTATTTATATAGAGAAATGTGTACCATCGAATTTCGTCGTGATAAGTTTATTTGTATGAGTCTCTGGACAGTCAAAACCTACTGCTTGCACATGGTGGTGCAGGGGCCACCTCAAAGTAAGAAGAGTGTGCGTTTGACTCATCTGAGGAGTTTGCAGATGTGTTGACGAGGAATAGCGTTCTTTCACTTTTCAGCCAAATTTAAAGGGACATTTGAAGGTTGTTTAGAGTACACGTCTGCTAAAGCTGTCTTCCACAAGTTTGTGCTGGTTGGCAAAATTCAGACCAAAGTTTTTTAAACGTGTGTGATGAACTGCTTGCATGGAAGTTAAAACGGAGGCTTACATTACAATTTCTACTTTTGTAATTTACTCTTGAACTGCAGTTAGTGTTTAATTATTAGTTATTAAAATGATATAGTCAATAAAACTTAAAACATGATGGAATTTTTTTTTCATGACCTACAACAATTTACATGTTTGTTGCCGTTTCCTGAACAAGCTGGCATGAATTATGGGTTGAGGTCTTGCACGCCAGCTATTTTCCTCAGGTGGTGATTGTTAGGATTTGTGGAGGGTATTCAGACTGCGGCTTCTCTGCCGCTCTGACCCCAGAATTCAAGCCTGGCTATACTATTAGGGTAATTGCAAGATCTGGCCTTCCACAAAGTTCTTTTTTAATTTTTTTCTTCTTCTTCTTCTTCTTTTTTTTTTTTTTTTGCCTTTTTCTGCCATTTTATTTGTAACTGTTTCCATATGACTGGCTGGGCTCAGGGGAAGGCAGATGATGAAATATAACACACAAATCCCAGCTAAATAACAGAAAAACACACAATAGAACTTTCTGCATAACATATAGAACAAGCATGCACACACTAATATATACAAGAATTCACGTATACACACACACACACACACACGCACACACACACGCACGCACACACACACACGCACACACACACGCACACACACACTTTGTTAGGGTTGTGAAATCCAATGAGGTGTTTAAAAATGATTTGATGACATGTAAGCACTCCAAAGTAAAATTTTCTTTTTAATACTTTCGAGGAACGGCATAAAATACAAACTTGTCAGAAATAAAACATAAAAAAAAGAAAAACATACGGTTTTCCAGGCTGAGTCAGAGTGGTTGTTTCACTGGTGGGAGTGGGTTGGAAGCAGATTACTGCACACTTTAACTGAACAATTATCATCCATGACCAACGCTGTGATCAAGTCAATATGTCTTCTCTGACCCAGTGGAGAACGGCACAAATTGCACAAGCCTGGGATCAATTAACAAGTTAAAGTAGAGCTCGTACTATCAGTATACCTCTCATAGTCAATTTGTCTCTCTTTCCAGCTGGTGGCGCTAGTGCAGTTCAGAGAAGCCTGTCTGGAGTTATGCTGCCTGAACATGCTGCCCTGTCCGAGGGCCCACAGGCTCCTGGTTATGTCTTTGTATTGCATTTGTATGCAAATAAAGATGATTGTGGTAAAAAGATTATTTCTTCATCAGTGATATCTTTGTGAAACATGGCTGAAAAAAATGAAACTGGGGTCCATCTCTGGATTCTACCTTGAGATGCTTTAGGAAAGGTTTGCTGCTGACCCGCCACCGCGACCTTTACTTTATTTCAGACAAATCAACCAGAAGTCCAACACTAGGTTTTCTGTATTTGATCTTGGAGAACAAATTTTATTATTATCTATGTGATCAAAACTAATTTCTGACTCACTGCTCTTGGACATGACAGGGATGTAATTTTATTCATCTAAATTCATCTTTGCAGGTCTGGGCTTTTGGGCCTTTCAGGGTTCCAGTCTTGTTTATGTGTCCATCTAGTGTGGGAATACACACACCATGTCTCAAATGCAGTGACTTTGTCATGCAAACATTTTGTGAGGACCTTACATTTCACCATTTGGGGGCTAACAGTGAAATAGAGGTTTCAAACACAGAAACAGTATTTTGATAATGAAATAGGATAAATGACTGAACTCTACAAACATGCTGTATATAGTGTAACAGTATGAAAAATATACTCTGTGTACACAATGCACAAAGCAAAGATTTCAGAGCAAATGTCGTGTCCTTCCAGGACATTGTTCAAACAAAACAAAGTGGCTGCTGAGAACGTTTCTTTGTGTAAGTGTAGGACAGCTAATTCGAGCTTGAGTAGATCTGCTGGTTGGCAGAGCTGAAAGCTGAGCTGCTGTGTATCGATCTGCAGCCTGTCTGAGTGCTGCTGCACTGAAAAATGACTCCTCTGCTGTCAGCATGTCTATTAACACTCGTTAGCTCAATCATCAGATTCACTGTGAAAAAAAAAACACGATCAACATCTCACCGTTACACTGTTATCATACAGAGAAAGCAGCAGAGCAGAAGTGATGTAGAAAAATTGGTGGTGTTAAAAACAAAAGACACAGCTGTTTACAACAACAATCACCTGATTAAAAAGATCCATTATTTCCATATCTTTAACTTACATAAATTTTTGCATTTTTTTCCCCCCCTGAGGGGAAAAAAACAGAATTTAAGCAGTGCAGGTCAGTGAGGGTACAGACACACCGGCATCAGTAGTATCCATCCTTAGTGGGAGATTTGAGAAAACTCAGTTGTGGAGCTCAGTATCAGACTTCCAATATCACTGAACTATTATGGATATGGATGGCATTTCCTGAAATATAGAGTACTCTGAAAATTCTTACAAAAGCTGCACAATACCCATTTCCTGTTCTGAAAGATAATACCCTGTATACTCATTCAATCTATTTAAAAAAAATAAATCTATTTTAGTATGCCTGTATATGGTAACTTGAACATAACAATAAAAAATTTGAAAAAAAAAATCACAAAAGCACAAATTCTTGTAATGTTCTCCATTAACACTCTAAGGTTAAAATTGTACTACCGCTGACTCTTCAGTAAAGCTCTCACCTTTTGCCAGACCACCATTGTTATGATAAGAATGACTATTAATGTTAAATAAAGATTTGATTAAATCACTACAAATTAGGTACAAATAGTATTAGACAAAAGTAGAGCCTGGCCCTATATTAACTTCAGCAGACACACAGATGTTTTGGACACATTCTCTGAATAGTTCAAGGTAATTTTGGAAAGTGTCAAATCACTTTTAAACATTTGTAATAAATAATAAATATATACAGAGAAGACCTAGAGAGCATGTGGAAGCAGTGGTCCCCGTGGTAATCGCAACGTTCGGGATAGTAACCCCCAAACTGTGAATTCAAGGAACCACACCTGAGATCTCTGTCCAGAAGAGCGCAGACCTGGGAACAGCTAAGATACTATGCAGGACCCTCAAGCTCTCAGGTTTCTGGTAGAGAACCCTAGCTTGGAGGACAAAGACCGCGCGTGTGTGTGTGTGTGTGTGTGTGTGTGTGTGTGTGTGTGTGTGAGCTCACGGTAATCCAAGAAACATTTGGGTATTAGATCAAGGATGCATACAGAGGAAGCCCCCCGTGGGAGGGAAGGCCTGAAGCCAAAATCGGAAAAGTCCAGAAGGACGTTAGTTGGTTAACTGAGGTGGGGAAGAGTGTCATGAGAGACATAAGATGCCCAAACAAAGGCTGCCAGACAAAGCTCTGGTTACTAGGCTGAAGAGATATACCAGAGAAGAGATGGCCAAGAGAATAATTGGTCTGTTTTCCAAAGGTCCATCCAGGGTATACTCTCAGCTACAAGCAAACAATAATAATAGGGCAGACCCATCCAGAGCTAAAACTGAGCAATACTAGAAGAACATCTGGGAGAAAAAGGAACACAACACCAATACCAAGTGGTTGGTGGACCTAAGAGCAGACCACAGCAACCTCCCAGAACAACAACCAGCCAACATCACTGAGGCATACATCAAATGAGTCTCCAGAATGAAGAGTTGGACATCACCAGGACCTGACACGATACACGCCTACTGGCTGAAGGAGCTAACGTCACTCCATGGGGCTGAAGGAACAACTGGATCAGATGTGGAAAGTAAAGTCCAACGTGGTCCCAGTGGTAATAGGAGCATTAGGAGATCTAACCTCCAGACTGGAAGTGTGGCTCCAGCAGATTCCAGGCACAACATCAGAGGTCTGTCTAGAAAAGTGCAGCCCTATAAACAGCTAAGATACTGTACACAACCCTCAAACTCCCAGGCCTCTGGTACAGCTCGAGGATCACACACATACCCAGGGTATGAGAGGGAGCTACCCCCCCCCCCCCCCCACACACACACACACACACACCCTTGACTATCTGTGAGGTGACCGGACACTAACTTGTTAAATTTGGCTGTTGACCAGTGTCCCTTCTGTGTTTTATGGCATTGCTATTCTGAGCTGAACATACCAGCCACATAAAGCAGTGAGTCAGAGCTTAAAGGTTGAATATATACACACCCATAATATTTTGACCTATTTTCGAGCGGCAAAACAAAAAGTGGTAAAGCACAAGCAAAAGCAAGGAGAACATAAAAGACTGGAGATAAAGGGAATTACCAGAAATGTGCCGTTTAAATCACACGCAGTCCTGCGTCAGCTGCAGGACCGGCGGTCTTTATTTTGGTCTCTGTACAATATCGAACACGATCCATTACTGCCACTCTGGTAATGGTAATCCATCTCTGACAGACCTTTCATAGCATATGTGGCTTTTTAGAAGTGAACACTGAGACTGAGGGCAAAATAACAGATTAACAACCCTAATTTGTCCTGAGGTTTTAATGGCCAAAATTATATGCAATCCTCCCCCTGTCTTCTATCAATCTAAGCGTCTCTGTGGTTGGTTTGAATTCACATTTATAGGCAGCCATG
Source organism: Cichlasoma orientale (assembly GCA_034780415.1). Lineage (NCBI taxonomy): Eukaryota > Metazoa > Chordata > Actinopteri > Cichliformes > Cichlidae > Cichlasoma > Cichlasoma orientale. The sequence goes on along the minus strand of JAVDPK010001616.1, from coordinate 184,007 downwards.
TGCTTTCAATTTCTTCTGTGGACTAATAAAGGCCATTTGAGAAAGGGGCATTTTGATTGGGTGATTTCTCTTTTTTCTCTTTAAAAAACTCTGGACTGCTGAGTGTGAATGTTTGACAGTTACAAACGCTGCTCTGGCAGGTTCACATTTCTTCCAACCAGCCGGCGGGAGGACTGATTCTTTAAGCTGACATAAATGTGGAGCGAGGCATGTATGAGCTCATACTCTCTCTCACACACACACACACACACACACACACACACACACACACACACACACACACACACACACACACACACA
>JAVDPK010001616.1:169852-183607 GCA_034780415.1 Cichlasoma orientale | reverse complement strand
TGTGTGTGTGTGTGTGTGTGTGTGTGTGTGTGTGTGTGTGTGTGTGTGTGTGTGTGTGTGTGTGTGTGTATGTGGTGTGCGTCAGTATGTGTATAAACCGCACCAACGTCTTCCTGCCATTGCTAATAAAACAGTCACTAAACTGTCAATTGACTATTTGCCTCTGGTACTTTTTGAAGGCAGGTGGAGCACAAGGAGGAGATCTGTCTGAGAGTTTGATAGTGCATGTGTGTTCATGCACACCTCCCTTTCCCTGCAGGTGTGTGACGTGTTGCAGCAGGTAAAACAAGGCATTTAATCCAGACACTAATTTCTTCCAACACAAAACACACGATGAACTGCTTTGCATTTTTTCCTGAGGGTCACGTGTGAGCACACAGACACACACACAAAGCAAGACAAAGACAGATCCTTCACATAAAAGCAACATTAAGCAAGTCTATTATCGTTCTGTTGGAAAATCAGTTCAAAAGAATCATGGTGCAGCAGTACTGACTAGATTTGAACAGACAAGCAGCACATTGAGGCTAGAGGAGGGAGCCTGGGATCAAAGACAGACAGCGGTAGGCTGGGAGACAGAAGCTGTGGTCTGGATCAACATTCATGGAAATTCCTCCTCAGTGCTTCTCCAAACAGGAGGGTGTGGTCTGTTAAAGTATGGGCTTGCATGTAGAAAAAAAATCAAATTTGAACAGTGTTTGGTTTAAAAAAAATCCTACTGGCAATTTTGGGTGTGTCAGTCCATTAACACAAAAGACCAAATAGTGTATTCATTCACCTGAGAAACAGGCCTTTATAAATTAGAGTGAGTTTCAGGGATTCTCCCCCTTTCAGTCCTGTAGACAACACATCACTCACACATGTAGGGTCTTAGGGCAGGGGGGATTTGTGTCGCACAGGTCACAGTGTGTAGGGCCATTCCTGTAGCTTTGCTCACTATGCAGTGTGGCCACACACCCCTCCTTTTTATAGTCATTATGGCTCACGACACATCACTATACAGATAGGACCTTGAGGGCCAGGTGGATTACCCAGAGGTTGGTGGGTGGGCTGCTGAGGTGGCAACACTCATGTTTTTACTGCCCCTCATTGATGGTTTTGACAGAGAGGTGTGGATGAGCTCTGTTGACCAGCAGTCAGGTACTCGTTGCAGATCCGTCCCCTCAATTTTAACAGCACTCTAGTTTTCTTACAATCATACTTATCCTTTACATCTTATACACTCACATACACTATATTGCCCAAAGTATTTACTCACTCATCCAAATCAGTGAATTCAGGTCTTCCAATCACTTCCATGACAAGAGCTGTATAAAATTCAGTTCAATTCACTTTTATTTATAGAGCACCAAATCACAACAAACAATTGCCTCAAGGCGAAACCAAGCACCTTGGCATGCAGACTGCTTCTACAAATATTTGTGAAAGAATGGGTTGCTCTCAGGAGCTCAGTGGATTCCAGCGTGGTACCATGATAGGATGCTGTTGATGGTATTATAAGAAAGTGGAACCAGCTGGGAATGACCATAACTCAGCCATGAAGTGGTAGGCCATGTAAAATGACAGAGCGGGGGGTCATCAAATGCTGAGACGCATAGTGCACAGAGGTTGCTAACTTTCTGCAGAGTCAATCACTACAGACCTCCAAACTTCACGTGGCCTTCAGATAAGCTCAAGAACAGTGCGTGGAGAGGTTCGTGGGATGGGTTTCCATGGTCAGGCAGCTGCATCCAAGCCTTACATCACCAAACGTAATGCAACAAGTCGGATGCAGTGGTGTAAAGCACACTGCCAGTGGACTCTAGAGCAGAGGAGACGTGATCACTGGAGTGACAAATAATGCTCCTCCATCTGGCAATCCGATGGATGAGTCTGGGTCTGGTGGGTGTCAAAAGAATGGTGCCTGTGCCAAGTGTAAAGTTTGGTGGAGGGGGGATTATGGTGTGGGGGTGTTTTTCAAGAGCTGGGCTCGGACCCTTAGTTCCAGCAAAAGGAGCTGTTAATGCTTCAGCATACCAAGACGTTTGGGACCATTTCATACTCCCAGCTTTGTGGGAACAGTTTGAGCATGGCCCTTTCCTGTTCCAACATGACTGCACACCATTGCACAGAGGAAGGTCCATAAAGATATGGATGAATCAGTTTTGTGTGGAAGAACTTGACTTGCCTGCAGAGTCCTGACCTCAAACAGATAAAACACCTTTGGGATGAATTAGAGCGAAGACTGTGAGCCAGGCCTTCTCATCCAACATCAGTGTCTGACCTCACAGATGCGCTCCTGGAAGAATGGTCAAAAATTCCCGTAAACACTCCTAAACTTGTGGCCTTCCCAGAAGAGTTGAAGATGTTATAGCTGCAAAGGGTGGGCTGACATCATATGAAACAATATGGATTAAGAATGGGATGTCACTCAAGTTCATGTGTTTGAAGTGAGACAAGTGAATACTTTGGCAATATAGTGTACACCAAAACATGCACCCATCATATCACACTTAACACTGATGAGTGGGGAGGGGAGAAGGTGGATCTTCCTAAGTTCCTATTTCCTGCACCCTGCCCGGGGCGGGGGTTAGCTTGTGGTTTGGGGTCCAGGCTGACTGGATTCCAGGGTTGCTGCTGGCTCTATTTCCCCATACTTTGGAGGGTGGGTTGATATGGATGGGTGTGATATCACTAACAAGAGAAATCTGTAGAGAGCTATAAAGCTCCTCTTGGGAAAGCAAGTGTGTTTGGCACAACAGAGCATTCAGACCATAACTCTGCATGCTGAAGCTGCTAGACAGGACAGGTTTACTTAAACAACAGAGAGGGAGACACCTTTAGTCACAGAAGTCGGATTTCTGCACTGTTATACTGTAATTTCCCATTATTACTACACAGATAAGTGCACTATAAAAGCTATTTCTTATGGTTCAGATTAGATATTCTCATCAATTATCTGGAAAGCTTTTATTCTGCAGTATCTATGGTTCTCTGCCATTCTGTTTATGCACATTTTCTCCTGTTTGGTGGCCAGCCAGGGCCTATGGCATTATATTTTTGTTTCAACCTAGAGCTTAGCCTTTATTTTCTAGGTGGGGATTTTTGTTTATCATTTTGACCTTGGGGACCCTGATATTCATTTATTTCCTCTTTTATTCCCTTTTATTTGTTTTATTTGTATATAAGTTATTTTTGGAAACATGTAATTGCAAATAAATTCCTGTTGTGGCTATCTTGTTTGGAGGCTCAGTTTGTGGTTTGGTCTGCTGGCACTTGGTATTACATGTGTCCCCTAGACTTCACAGGTAAGGCAGTTGTAAGAATAGTAACTAGAAAATTGTATTTGAATCACATTATTTGAATGGCATTCAGAAAGCATGTTTTCAGGCAAGGCCAGGTGTTCCCAGAGCCAAGCAAAATTTAGTTGGTTTGTACCCTTGTGTTTCTCATTTCCCTAATTCCCTTATGTGTATTTAAACTCCCATTTGCTTGTGTTCTTTGTCGCGTCCTCCCTTATCCCTGTTAGGTAGTGTGTTTTTGTTTGTTTGTTTTTTTTTACAGGGATTTTCCTGGCTTAGAATGGGCTTTTTTCACAGATGTCTACATAAGTCATTGTACAATAAAAACACATCCTTCTTAAATAGAATGAAGACCTTCCAGCTATTTCCAACCAACAAAAATATGTGTTTTGCTAGTTCCTCTTTGGAGGGGCCAAAAATTCCTCTATACTGGAAAACCTTTTTGTGAAAAACACATCAACTCATTCTACCCTGGTCACTTTGAGGTGGATTCAGTATACCGTGGTGCAGACAGGAAGAGAAATTGAGTAGGGGTAATCTTGAAGAGCATGTGAAGAAAATGCCTGACAGAAACACGAGCTTGAACTGGAAATCAAAGCGGTGATGTTGAAGTTAGTGCCATAAAGTTAGAAAAGCAAGAGGAATTCTGGAGTAAGTTGGATGAAGTGGTAGAGAGTGTCCCAAGGAAGGAGAGAGTAGTGACTTCCATGGACATGAATGGAACAGGAATAATGAGGATTTGCTGGATACCTGTGGTGTTAAGCAGAAAAATGCAGAAGGACAATTGTCAGTGGATTTTGCAAAACAGGATGGAAATGGCCGTGGTGAACACATAATTTAAGAAGAGGGAGGAACACAGAGTGACGTGTAAGAGTGGAGGAAGGTGTAATCTGACAAAGATGGGAGACAGTACGGTGGTGTCATGGGAGAATGTAGCTAGGCAGCAACATATGGTAGTCTATAAGATGACTTTGGAAATCAAGAAAATAAAGCACGTGAAGGCAGAGGCAAGAACTAAATGGTGGAAGTTGAAAAAGAAAGAAAATTACACAGAGTAATGTTGCCTGAAATTGTTATTTCAGACTGCGGTGGTGACAGGCTTTTCTATCAGCTCCCAAACTGACTGGAGGAGGAGGGAGTCACAGTAAAAGAAGAAGGAAAACAGTGAGGAGACATGAAATGAGAGAGAAGAGGACCGGCCTGTTGACAGAAAGCTACACCCAGTTATTATCCTGATCACACCTTTCCCCCTCCCATCCCCCGTCCTCCCTTCATTCCTTGTTACTTTTCAGTAACCTTTTAGTTACCTTTTGTCTCTTGTTTCTCTTGTTGAGGTTACACTGATGTCACTGACTAACAGCTGTAACAGGTCAATGTCCAAAGTAGAATTCATTTGCAGTTGTTGAAGTTATATAATGAAAATGTCAGTTTTGGGGGCATTTCCTATTTTCATTGTCCTACTTTTGCTGGAAACAGCTGCAGTTCATGCATGCCAGCAGCATGAAATATGTTGACTGCAGCATCATTTAAGAAGAGCTGAACCACAAAAATGAGCCAATTGCCTAAATATTCATTTTTATGGACAGAATTTCTAGGCGTAGCCAGGTGGGCTTCTTCCTTGGTGGCCTCAGAATCTCGTCTCTGCTCTTTGCGGATGATGTGGTACTGTTGGCTTCTTCAGGTGGTGGCCTAGTCTAGCTTGCAGTGGAAAGGTTCGCAGCCGAGTGTAAAGCGGCTGGCATGAGAATCAGCACCTCTAAGTCTGAGGCCATGGTCCTCAGCCGGAAAAGAGTGGAGTGCCCTCTCCGGCTCAGGGACGAGTTCCTGCTCCAGGTGGAGGAGTTCAAGTATCTCGGGGTCTTTTCACAAGTGATGGGAGAAGGGAGCGGGAGATCGACAGATGGATCAGGGCTGCGTCTGCAGTGATAAGGACGCTGCACCGGTCTGTTGTGGTGAAGAGGGAGCTGAGTGTGAAAGCGAAGCTGTTGATTTACCGGTCGATCTACGTCCCTACCCTCACCTATGGTCACGAGCTTTGGGTAGTGACTGAAAGCATAAGATTGTGAATACAAGCGGCAGAAATGAGTTTCCTCCGAAGGGTGGTTGGCCTCTCTCTTAGAAATAAGGTGAGAAGTGCAGCCATTGAGGAGGGGCTCAGAGTAGAGCCGCTGCTCCGCCACATCAAGAGGAACCAGTTGAGGCGGCTCGGGCATCTGATTAGGATGCCTCCTGGGCGCCTCTTGGGTGAGGTGTTCTGGGCATGTCCCACTGGGAGGAGGCCCCGGGGAAGACCAAGGACACACTGGAGAGATTATATTTCTCAGCTGGCCTGGGAACGCCCTGGGGTCCCTCCGAATGAGCTGGAGGAGGTGGCTGGGGAGAGGGAAGCCTGGGCTTCTCTGCTTAGGCTGCTGCCCCCGCGACCCGGCCCCAGATAAGGGGAAGAGAATGGATGGATGGATCTAAATCTGATACACATGTGAAAATATATATATTTTTTAACTATTGCAACTGTTCAGTCCCTCACAAGAGATTTAGTAGTGTTTTCTGAAACTTTCTCCACCATTGTTTGTAGAGAATGAGGCACAGACCTTCCCGCTCTCTCTTATTAAATGCAGGGTCTGTGTACTTCCCCCCTGCTGAGATGTAGCTGTCCAATTAACTCAGTAGTTTCTGTACAAGCTGTCAATGAGGATCTTGAAGAACATTTAAGAGGCCAAAAATCTATCAGAAAGACTTGAAATGACTTTTTTTTCATCCAAGAGATTTCACAGTTGTGAATTTAAAGCACACTCTCTGCCCAATCACTTGCAAATTATATATACACTTATTAGCCTAGTCACTAGCAGCATGGCTTCTTAATCTGTCCCTGCTGCACTTTCCTACTCAGTGTGTCAAATGTTTCGTTACAGCTCGGCCTCCAAGTTTAATAACAATACTTGTAATAAATGCAGCCTGTTTGCAGCTGTGGAGGCCAGACTCACCCTAGTTGGTGCGAATAAAAGTAGGTTAGCCACTATTAGCTCTCTCCCAGCAGATTGTCGAGACACCTCACTGTGTATTGTTAATTTAGCAGAAAGTATATTTCACTATGGAAATCAGCATCAGAAAGCATCAGAACAAACTGTTTTGTTGTGTTCAGTTTGAGCATGTGGCCATTATTAGTTATATATATATAATATATACTGAGTTTTATATATATATATATATATATATATATATAACTCAGTGTGACAGAATGCTTAAAGTCCCTAAAGATCAACAAAGCAGGAAATAAAACAAACATATAACATGCAGGTAAAAAGTACATGAACAGTAAACATTTGTTTTACTGATAAATGAGAGCTTTCTCCAGTTTGGGGGATTTTTACCTGAAGAAGGAAAAAATTTGTGAATTGAATTTAGAAATTGACTTGTAGGTAAAGGGGATATTTCCCTCTAAAATGTTTTGGTAAATAGGTAACAGTTTCCAAAAATTAATTTCAGCAGAATGAACAGCATGAACAGCAGTACTGCAGTTTACGTGCCGTAACTGCTTGATTTCATATCCCAGTCACACATGAGTGGTCCTTAAAGTAATGAATATACGGTATGCCTGAAAATGTATCTAATGTAAAATGTGAAATGGTGATCAGTTTTAAAAGCAGGCTGGTCACTGAATGGCAATATGAGTTGATGCAAGTGTGTCTATTAATATATATCCACTGTAAAATAGGACAAAGTACAACAGAGAGCTCATTGTTTTACTCGAGTTTAGCAAATAGGGCTGAACTTATGGCAATGGACTGGTTCTTATATAACACTTTTCCATTCAAAGCACTTTATACAACACATCTTCATTCACCCATTCACATAAGCACTTTTTTCTACATCTAAGTGCTTTCTAGCTAACGTTCGCACACACATTCACACTCCGATGAACACATTGTTAGCAACTCAGGATTCAGATTCTTGCCCTAGGATACTTTGGTATGCAGACTGGACCAGCCAGGGCTTGACCCAGCAACATTCCAGTTAGCAGATGACCAGCTCTACCTCCTGAGCCACAGCCACTCAACTTATGTTCATATGTAAACGTGGCAAGGACTGACCCTGGTGCTGGTACAACCACACTCTCACTTGATGTTGGCTCTCACTGTATTGTATCACTTGTTCCTGTGCACAGCGCACAGTGGTGTTTTGTGTAGCTTGATTAATTACACACCTTGATTAATTACACACCTTATTTCATATTGTAATTTTCACATGCTTTATTGAAAGCACATTCTCTGCTGAATCACCTGCAAGTTATTATAATTATGGTGTTCACTTAGTCTTTTTTTAGGTTTTCTCTAGCTTAGCGTAGTCATTAGCTTAGCTCTCAGCTGAGTCACTAGCAGCATGGCTTCTCTACCTGTCCCTCCCGCACTTTCCTGCTCAGTGTGTCAAATGTTTAGCTGTTCCTTGGCCTCCTTTATTAATAATAATACTTGTAACAAATGTTACATGTGTCATTCGGTGACTGTGCCGAGAAAGTGTATCCCCCAAGCAGAAGCCTTTAAGCATTTAAATTTACAATAAAGCAAGGCAGCATGGTCATGCAGTGGGTACCACTGTTGCCTCTTGGCAAGGAGGTCCTTGGTGTGTATCCACCATCTGGCCGGGGCCTTTCTGCTTTCTGTGTGGAGTTTGTATGTTCTCCCACAGCCCAAAGACATGCAATTAGTAGAGTTAGGCTACTTGGCAAATGTAAATGTAATGGACTAGTTCTTATATAACGCTTTTCTACTCTAGCTGAGCACTAAAAGCACTTTTATACAACACATTTGAAGTTACCCATTCACAGTTTTAAATGGATATTATCGCCATATTATATGAATACGTAACGGATGTTCGTTCAGAGTTTGGATTCTTCAGGGTCCAATTTTGTCCGTTTACGCGGCTGTACGTAATGATACATCTCTGAGATGATTATTACTAGTTAAGGTTAAAGGAATACTCAGCTCAACACATCTCTGACTCTTTGTTAGCCTGGCTGCAGTGCTGAAAAGAAACCCAGAGTTGTTCTTATTTTCTTCAATCAGTGATGAGGTGTTTTAGCTTTTCGAAGGGCTTTTTTTAATAGAGGAACTTTTTCCGGGCTAAATAAAGATCTTCAAAATTAGTCAGACACTATTTCCTCTCCAACTTTAAGGTACACATTTGTGAGTTATACCAGGGAGTCAAGCACTTCTCATTTTATGCTTTCTTTTTCAGAAGAACCCCAGTATCCAGAGTTGTACGTATTGAGGATGTGACACTATTAACAAGATAATCAACCTCTGTGGGAGTAGAGTATACTGTAGGTAGCTGCTGTACACTGTGTTGAAACATGGCATTGAAGAACAGTGGCAGAATTATATCCTTAAACTTAGTTACAGCACTTTCAGAAAGACTTCTACTGTAATGAAATTATTCCCCACTGATGTGTAATCCATTATTGAAAATCTAAGTGTTATTAAGAAATCATCAGACAAAAGGGCATTTTCAGGGAGTTCACATTTACTTGTCACTTATAGAAACTCTGGGAACCACAAGTAAGCCTGTACTCTGAGAGCAAAGCATTCTACTGAGTTAACATGAGATCTTTAAGATATGATGGGGCCGGATCAAACAGGACTTTGTGATGTGAGGAGAAGAATGATAGCATATTCAACTATATGTCTTTGAAACCTAAACAACATTCTATCATGAGATCTGCATGCATACACAACTTCAATCTAACTTTCAACCTCTTATGTAAATATTTGACTTTAGCAATGTCAATTCTGATTCTGATTCTGATGTCAGACAATTTGCTGCCAGTCAGCACAGTAATTAAAACATGTGAATTTTCTTTTTCTTTATACCCTGCCTTCTATTTAAAAAATACTTGAGAAAGACTAGACTAGACTAGAGGAGGAAAAAAACACCAGTATGGCCCTTTAGTATAGGAAGAAGTCTATGCTGAGTCTGCAACTGAGAGTCATAAAGATATCAATAAATCACTAAGGAACAGGAAACAGTTATTGAATAATAACAGACACCTCCTGCAGACCCATCAGGTATTTGTCATCTTATCTAAACGTGTGCCTGCTGGGTGGGTAAATAACAACACATTGCGTTCTTGTGGACAACATCTCCTTTAAACTTGTTTTAAACGACACAAGAATATACAGTAGTCTGTCTCTGTTGCCCAAACAGTTCTGCACTGACAGAAATAAATGATGCGTGACTACCTCTCACTTTCTGACTAGTGTCGTAGGTGGCGGTGACCCCAGCCGCTCCCTTTCTCCATCGTCTTCTTATCACCTCGACGCGTACATCACCACCAGTATCCGTTCAGCAGCCCGCCATCATCCAGCCATGGTTACAGGAGCCCGGTAGCATCCCTGATTATTACCTCAATCTGGAAGCAGAGAGATGCTACTGCTCTGACGCCACCACGGATGTTCCCGATTCAGCTCATTGGTCGGTTAGCAGAGAGGACCCCCCCCCCTCCCCCATCACCAACATCTCCTCTTTAATCCAATAAAGGGTATAGTGGATTTTCACGCGTCAGATGGTGTCCCTTCCTCCTTCCCAGCGGTGCAGCGGTGCACCCAGACATCACAGAAAAAGCTCGTGATGCGCCGTGCGCTGCTTTTGTGATCAATGCATAGAATAAAAGGCGTTAAGAGGATGTCACAAGATTAAGGCTTTGCTTGGAGAGATGTTCCCACTTGTCTCGTTACCTTGATGTGTACAGTATATATTTTTTTACATTTTTTCCCTTGTCCTCGTCAGTGGTTCCCTCTGTCTGAGTGCCAAATACCAAGTTTGAAGTACATTCAGCAAATAACGCGGTATAAGCTCAATTCCACGTCTCCTCACGTGTCCTGCGTGGGGTCCAATCCTGACAGCGACAGCAGTTCCATGACACACACACAGTCAGTGTGTTTGTGCGAATTTGAATGAGAATATTGCATAAGCGTTACAATTAAATGCTTTTACGCATGGGGGATATCAATAAGTGAGCTCTGAGGTGTGTACAAGTCCCTTCCTCACTAACTAAAACATTTAGCTCCCGAAATGTTAAAGCCTTAACATAGTTAATTGTTTTATTAGTTCGCAAAGTGAATGCATTCAAAGACAGCTATAAACTTTTATGAACTCAAATACACACAAATATCACTAATAAAATAAAGTGCAAAAATATGTATCGCAGTCCAGCGTGAAATCAGTACACAATGTCTTAGAAGTATTAATACTTCTAAGACATTGTAAACAAAAGCTTGATTTCAAATTTCCTTTTAATCAGTCCGGGTCCTCAAACGAGTCTCTGCCAGCCACTGCTGTTATGTCACCTGGTGGCCAAATGATGAACTACATTCCTTTGATATTTGTATGTGGCGTTAATGTGCATACATTCTTTCAGTTACTCCTAGACACATGTGGGTTCAGTATGTTTTCACTACATGACATGTACTTGGATGAAAAAGGGATGCATTCCAAGCATTCCACACATGCATATGCACCCCCCCACACACACACACACACACACACAATGATGAGGATAAAATAAATAGAAAAACAATATATAAAGATTCAAGGGGTAACTTATGAAACAGAGTGAATTCACTGTTATGCTGATGGAAAGGAAGGATGCTTTTTCATCCGTTTTGGTGTATGCACAGCTTTATGCTGGCATTCTTGTAAATTTGTTGTGATACTTGTGGACCACCTGCAAAATAATCCAAACCAGTAATATACTGCATCAGTTCCCTATTAGAAGAAGGGTATCTGATTAGAAAAACATTAGGCTGGACCCTGACCTTGTTACAGAGGTCTGGAGTTTCAGAATCAGTGTGGAGCTACACAGGATTCAGGGAAGTTGCTGCAATGGTGCAAATCTTGTCCATCTGCAGCTGCTGGTGTTCTGCTACAGAGGGCAAAAGTGATTGAAAAGAAGACATCTGCAGTAGAAACCAAGCCACGTAGCAGATCTTTCTATATCTTGCTGCATGCAGCCGTAATTGCAGGCCAAACAGGAAACTCTTACAGTACATGTGGGCCTCCCAAAACTTGAACATGGCCACATCCACAACCTGATCCTGTGATAATTATTGGGCTCGGGAGGTAGAGCAGGTCATCTGCTAATCGGAAGGTTGGTGGTTTGATTCCTGGCTGCTCCAGTCTGTGTGCCAAAGTATCCTTGGACAAGATACTGAACCCTGGTTTGCTCCTGATGCATCCATTGGCGTGTGAGTGTTAGATAGAAAGGTGTAGAAAAAAGCACTTGCGTGAGGACATGTTGTGCTTTGAGTGCTCAAGTAAGAACTCTAGTGGTGGCTATGGCAGAACTTCTTTCACCACAGCCTTGCAGAGCTTCTTGTTGTTCTTTATGTCTGGACAGAAGCCTTCAGGAATAGGAAGTTCCTTCGCACTTTGGTTTATCAGACATTTGGGTTCTGGCGATATGACCAGAACTTTCTGCCTTTGTTGTAGACTTTTTTGTTTGTGGCCTTTATTTTTACATTCTAAAGGGTTTCTTCAGATGTTTCTTGTGTACTTCTTTTGAGTTCTCTGAGAGACTTAAACCTGAATCTGGGAAATCTATGTCCTGCTTGATACGTTCCCTCTATAACCCTAAAACTTCCCTTAACTTTAAACTAAAACTTCACCTTAAAAAAAATCTGTATGCCAACTGCTCTACTGATTGTTGAACCTAATTTGCAGAAATATATATTCAGGACCAGGTAAAAATGTAATGTTTATAAAGACATGGTTTGACAACATGTCTTTGTCCTGGAAAGATGTCCACATGGATTAAATGAAGATGAAATTAAATGAATCTTAAGTCTGTTTTCATTATAGTCCAGCTTGTGCCAAAACTTCGACTGCAATATTTTTGCTGTGATTTCCCTGTTCCAAACTTTTGAACTCTGAGACAAAAACCCTGGATTGTAGTCAAGTCTGTGCTCATACTACTTTTGCTTCAAATACATGAGCCAGATGTGGCCACTGAACAGGCCAGGAGGATTTGGCGCCATATAGTTCTTAGCAGCCTTCTCGCAGACAGACAAATATCCTTGTTGTCCCCAACATTTAAATACTATACAGTGATTCTTCACCTATCACCGGGGTTACATTCCAGGGACCCCCACGATAGGTGAAAATCCGCAAAGTAGTGCCGTTATATTTATTATATATTTATTTTATATATTTTAAGGCTTTATAAACCCTTCCCACACTTCTATAAACCTTTACGACTCTCTTATTACAACTTGAATGATGAAGATGATGGTTTATGTAGCTGTGCAGTACTGATGGCGATGAAGATAGTGCAGTATCTTCGCCCTTGGCCCTTACTTCTGTTTCCCCTAAAGGCGTAGCTTATCTCTACATCCGAGTGATGAACATAGTTATGGGGTGTTACAGAAATACCTATATACCACAAATTACACCCAAATCATTGACTTCGGGTGTTCCAATCACTTCCGTGACCATATGTGTATCAAACCGAGCAGCTAGGCATACAGGCTGCTTCTACAAACATTTGTGAAAGAATGGGTCGCACTCCGGACCTCTTTTCACTCTTTTACAAAACTCCAGAGACTACAATGACCTGAATGACTTAGAACCTACATAGACACATGAATTCAGCATGGTATCATGATAGGATGTCACCTGTGCAACAAGTCAGGTTGTGAAATTTTTTCACTACTAAATATTCAGTCAACTGTTTTATTAAGTGGAAGTTGAGAGTGACAGTAACTCAGCCATGAGGTGATATGCCATGTAAAATGGCGGGGGGTGGGGGTCATAGGATGCTGAGATGCATGGTGCACAGAGGTCAACTAGTTCTGCAGAGTCAATTGCTACAGACCTCCAAACTTCATTTGGTCTTCAGATTAGCTCAAGAACAGTGTGCGGAGCGCTTCATGGAATGGATTTCCATGGCTGAGCAGCTGCAGCCAAGCCTGACATCACCAAATCATCAGATGCAGTGGTGTAAAGCGCATTGCCACTGGACTCTAGAGCAGTGGAGACGTGTTCTCTGGAGTGACAAATCATGCTTCTCCATCCAGCAATCTGATGGACAAGTCTGGGTTTGACAATTGCCAGGAGAACAGAACTTGTCTGACTGAATTGTGCAGAGTGAAAAGTGTTGTGGAGGGAAGATTATGGTGTGGGGTTGTTTTTCAGGCATTGTGCCCGGCCCCTCCCCTCCAGTGAAAGGAACTCTTAATGCTTCAGCATAACAAGACATTTTGGACAATTTCATGCTCCAGATTTTGTGGGAACAGTCTGGGAATGGCACTTCCTGTTCCAACACGAATGCGCACCAGTGCACACAGCAAGGTCCATAAAGATGTGGAGGAGCAAGTTTGGTTTGGAAGAACTTGACTGTCCTGCACAAAGTCCTGACTTCAACCCAATAGAACATATTTGTGATGAATTAGAGTGGAGACTATAAGACAGTAACATCAGTACC
>JAVDPK010001616.1:137614-148093 GCA_034780415.1 Cichlasoma orientale | reverse complement strand
TATTTTGTTGTAAATAAAAAATGATTATTTTAACCTGAAATTTTCATCTCTTTATTTGTGCATGTGTCTTTTAAATATTTTTTTTTTTTTTTTTTGCAAAAATGTCAAAATTCCTAAAAGTTAAAGTGTTTATTTTGGTTTCTTTGACCTCTTTAAATTATTGATGGTTGCAGTTCACATTAGGGGTAAACCCACAGGCTGTGGAGGAGAGTACAAAGATGCATCATTAACTTGCTAAATTAAAATGAATCCATTAAGTGATATTTTATTATTTAAGTGCTTGAACGTAACAGTGGCTACATGTATTCATATTTTTCTCTTGAATTTATGCTTGAAAAGAAAAAAATTAATAAATGTACTCAAACCTAAAGAGAAAAATACACCCTTCCCCCACCCTGCTCCTTCCTAATCCAGTTAATCACTCTTGGACTTACCTTGTGACCCCTGTGTGGGGATCCTACCACCCTGGGTTGTAAGTCAATAAATTCCACTAATGACATCTTCATTTAAATTCTTTTGAAAATAAAACGGAAATCTTGGAAACAAGGACTGACTCAGCAGTCCGAGAATTATACAAGTGATTAGTTTCATTCTCCTCCACAGGCCGGTCTGTTCTGATTGCTATTTCACATTTTAATCTGACAATATATATATATATATGTATATATATATAAAAATAATGACATTTAATTCGTATCTGTTCCACTGAAATACAGAGGTCCCGACAAATCTTATTTGTTGTGCACTTTTTTCCGGTTGTAAATTCATGAGTCGGGAGAGAAGGGCGTCACGATTTGCTTCTTAACTCCCAACCTGTGGACGGTCAAATGGCAGGTTTGTGGTGGGAGCGCTGTACGCGGTCGTTGGCTTGCCATGTGTAGCCGCTACCTGCTTTTACATCCCCACTTTATTGCATTTTTTCACTTCTCGATTTAACATAGTTTCAGATCGAAACTGTGGCGAGTGATGCCTGCAGAGCTGCTGTAGTGACTTCTAACAAACTAAGAATCAAAGTGAAAACATAAAAAGAAAATAAGCTGCATATATAAATATATATATATATATAAAGTTGAATAGTTTGGCTGCTAAGTGCCACTTTAAAGCACAATTCAGCAAACAAAAATAATTCGAATCGTTATTTTACAAAACAAATGAATAAGTAAAATTAAAAATACCGAATAGTTTTTTTTTCTATGGTACAGTGTTCTGGTGACGTTTAATTTATATTAAATTCAAAAATATGGCGTGAGAGGGCACATAAAGCCGGAAGCAAACAAAAGTATTTCTAAAGATATTTTATATTTATTAAGATAATTTATTTGGAAAACTATGAACTTCCGATGAGCTTTATTCCTTTCATGGAATAAAACATTTGGAACCTTTTATAGCTCCAAATGTAGTCATTTAGAGATTTATTGAGAATGCAGGCGCAAAATGCTTTAAAAAGTCATATTCCCGAAAAGACCCTGTTTCTTGTGATCGTGTAGCGCATGTGTAGCGGTTTGGTGCCGCAAGGCTTTTAATTAAGCTTGAAGGGTGACGTTTAAAAAAAGCAAATCAAAGCCATCACCATCATCAGCACCATCACCATCATCATTCTGGCAGCTCCAAGTGTGCTCAACACGTGGGACTATAGACTGATTTCATTAGCACCGATCAGTGAAAGTCAATTGGTCCTGCTGCCAAGACGAATTCGTTAGAGGGGACCTGATTCCTAATA
Organism: Cichlasoma orientale; assembly: GCA_034780415.1. Taxonomy (NCBI): domain Eukaryota; kingdom Metazoa; phylum Chordata; class Actinopteri; order Cichliformes; family Cichlidae; genus Cichlasoma; species Cichlasoma orientale. The sequence goes on along the minus strand of JAVDPK010001616.1, from coordinate 146,373 downwards.
CATTATTAAGGCCTGTTGGCTAATTTTCGTTATTTTCTTGTGAACTGGTATTTTATGGACTCCCAAGCAAATAAAGGTGAAAAAAGAAAAATTATGTAAAAATGTCTCAAAATGTTTGAATCAGTTGTTGCTTTCCAGTTTGTGCGTTAAGAATAGGTCTAAAATTATTATTATTATTATTATTACTATTATTAGCGTAAATCAGATTTTTTTAAACGCGGTAAAAGCCGGAAAATTATCACTGAAGTTTTACTTGTCAGACTAACATTTGGTTTTGTTTTGTTTTTTAATCCGATCGATTCGTGCCTTCTGTGGTTTGTCAGAGCTGATGAGATGCTGTTATTTGATTCTCTAATTGTCGGAACGAGGACACGCGCGGTAATTGTGACAAATGACTAGGCTCCGATATTCTGAAAGTGTTTGACAGGCTGAAAATAACCGTAGATTAACGACGTGACCCGGCCACTTCCTCCCCCATATTTCTCACAGCCGATTTTTTAGCCTTTAAAAAATAACAATAACACTCATTAAAGGCTATAACGTTTGTGTCAACTTCTGCAAATGGCCCTTTGAGCAGAAAAAGAGGAGGGGGAAGAAGGAGGGAGCGTTTATTTAGTTTATTTACTCTCGCAACACTGCGGCTGAGAGGACGAGCAGTGGCATTTTTTTTTCTTTTGTTGAGCTGGATTTATCCAGGTTGTTGTCGACTTCTGAGCACGCAATGACGCATTCCAAAACAAAAGTTGGGAATGTGGACTTCGATTCTCAGGCTGGATTTCCAGCGGCAGTCCAAGGAATAGATCCCGCCTCTATATTGTCACGGGTATCGGCCTCATTTTTGCGAATCTACGCTGTTGAAAATGCTTAGGAAAATGTTGAGATAGAATTATGAAAATATACACAAAACTCTGGCATATGTGCACATGTGACCCAGTCTAACTATTTTCTAAATGCATCGTTAGCAATCTTTAGTGTTTTTTTCTTAAATGTAGAAATAAAAAAGTGCCCTCGCTTAGGTCAACACTCGTGAGCAAGAGATTTATTGCGCCGAGGTTAGACTCGTAAGGTGACTTCACTGACCATGTCCACCAATATCATCATACCTCACTGACATCAGAGTGTTAATGGTAAATTAATGGCCATTTTGAGGGGGAGGCCGTCAGGGATGAGGCACTGCCAAAACTCACTAGAAGATTTCTTCCATGCGCGCCGCTTTTTGCAGAGCTCCATTCATGCGGTCTGCGCGCGGAAACTCGCCAGAAAAGTAATGAAAACAAATGAGTTTAGTTTTCAGCCTGTCAAAAGAACTGCTTTTGTCTGTGATTTGATGTGTTTACTGTAAGTCATGGACGATAACTTTGGGTTTTCCTCAAGGGAGCTAAAACAGAACATGAAGGATGATTAAAAACAAACAAACAAACAAACAAAAAACTCGATCTCCTCTGCTTAGTCTCATCCTTTTAAGATCTTCTGATCACCATTTCACTTACTTTCCTGCTGGGTCGTGTCGCTCCCGCTAGTCAGCCCGGGGGACTCCAGCATATTCCTCCCCGTCTCCCCGACGCTCTCGTCTGCCTGGCTACCGACCATTTCCCCGGCCTCTTCCAGGTCTAACAGATGGCTGACCGAGAAGTTCTTTTTGGCTTGCAGGTTGTCCAGGTTAGACGTGATCGGGCTCTCCAGGCGGTTTGGTATCGTAGCTTGCCTGTCCATTACATGTGCATAGCTAGAAGTCATGACGCAAATGGGGACCAGCGGAAAAAACAGAGTGATAATAAGAACGAGAAGCACAAGTGAGCCAAATAGATCCGTGCATGCAGAAAGCACAAGCAGCGCCTCTAGAAAAACAGCCACATAGAAACTCGGGACTTCCGAGCAGAGGGTGGATCTGTTCACATCCAGATCAGCGACGGAGTTCTCAAAGGATCTTGTTCGTTTTCTCCTCGCCTGCTTTCCCCCCACCAAATCTCTTTACAGCCAATCCATCCAGCAGTGCATGTCAGAGAAGAGAATGATCACCCTGTGTTCGTCCTGCTGCGGTAGAGCGACTTTTACACAGTTTTTTTTTTCTAAGAAGTCATGTAAGAAGCAGAAGAAGACGTTCTCTTCCCACTCCGTTTGAGCCACATATGCGCAGGAAGAGTGGCCGCTGCTGCTGATGACGACCAGATGCGTAAAGTTCTGCATGCGCGCAAAGCTGGCTCGGCTGCAACTAGAGGCACGGAGGCAGGACGTTACCGCCTCACCTTCAGGCTAGACACTATAGTCTCTCTCTCTCTCTCTCTCTCTCTCTCTCTCTCACTCTCTCTCTCTCTCTCACACACACACACACACACACACACACACAAACACACACACACACACACACAAAGAGAGACTTTGGGTTTCTCTGTGAAGGTGGACAGACTCTCAAACGCACTCTTAATATGAAGCCCGTAATTGCGTGGTAACGCTTTTGCTGTGTCTGACGTTTTGCAGGGCCCCAGCACGAACTTCCCGTCTTCCCCCTTCAGCAGAAACATCGGCGTCAGCAGCATCAACAGCCCACCAGATATGGGCCGTTTTTCTCTGACAAACCTCAGCTTGAGAGTCAGTCCGAGAGATGCAGAAGACAGCAGGGTGCGCAGAGAAGCACGCTGTTATCAGGCTTTGTGTGTTGATAAACCCACTCTGAATGGCCTGCGGTGTGCTACCAGTTAAATTAACCATAACCAGTGCCAGCCAGTCTATCCACAGGGTTGTCCGCATGAGTTCAGGCTGAGCTGTCAGGGTAGCAGAGACACGATAGAAGCAAATTATAGGGCAAAGCGTTCATTAAACTGTAAACTAATTACCAAGGGTCACCAGAGGCCCCTCAAACACCACCCCAAAGTTTCACTTTTTGGATATTAGTGAAAATGTTCTCAGTTCAGTTGTGTGGATTTTATTGTGATTTTTAATAAGCTTTTAACCTTAATTTGAGAGAATGAAAAAGAAAGATATGAGTTATAAGTTTCTTGACAATGTAATAATTTGTTATTTACATTACATGCAATCTTCCTTCTGCAAAACAAAAAACAAAAACAAAACAAAACAAAAACAAAAAAACAGCAACATAGACAGACCACAAACAACAAACAGGAAAAAACACAATGGAAATATACCGAATTCCCCCAAAGCGGGAATCTGGGGGAGTTTCCATGTTTCAAATCAGCAAAGGATGCAACAAACTGAGTATGAAAAATGCACTAAGAATAATTTATACTGGTCCTTAAGGAGATCCAAGAAAAATCTTTGGGGATTAACAGCACATTTGCCTGCCCCCCCCCCCCCTTTCTTTCTTTCTTTCTTTCTTTCTTTCTTTCTTTCTTTCTTTCTTTCTTTCTTTCCTTCTTTTTTCTCTTTGTTGTAAACACTGGATACATTTAGCACTCTTATCAACCTGAAAAATAAAAAAGCAATTTTGTGGATCTGTTCACACACAACAATTACAGGCCAAACCTGCCAAAAAATGTTAGAAAGCTGCTTTATATATTTATGTTTTTAAAAGTGTCTTGTGTCATATTTCAGGAGTTTTCCCCTAAACACACAAATCAGCCAGTTACTCCAACCATCACATAAAATGTAGTGGAGTAAAATCTGTCTGGGAGGAAAGTAAAAAATCTTCCAGAGTGTAAAATACTTTGATATGTACTGACTTCTCGCTCAGAGTGGGTATACAAACTGGAGGTTAGTCGACTAAGAGAGGTTGTGGGGATGAACAATGAAGAAATGGAGGGAGCTGGATGATGGAGGTAATGTTGTGGTGGGGGGTTATGTGTTCAGATGGCAAGAGTTGACTCTAGGCTTCGAGGTGCCATAGACGTCCTGTAGCTTCCAGCCCCTGATCTGGGAAAAGAACACTTGATGCCATCAAAGGGACACCGATTGAATCCAGATGTGCCTCTCTCGCTCTTTCCATGTATTTAATGAAGGCACAGGGATAGAGTAGACTTTTTCATCATTAGCTTTCCCCCCAGATTCCCTTTTCCTGCCTACAAGTCCGTTCTGGTGCCAGCCAAGGCAAAAAAAAGAAAGAATGAAAAATGGGGGAGAAAGGCCTCCCCCATGACTCAAACTCAGGCTTCTCCTTCAGGGCCCCTATTCTTTGTTCTGAACTCAATGCAAGTGGCTTGTTTGCTCCGGCTGCTACAGTTTGACCGAGGCAAATCAAAACGTCCAAACATCTCTGAGTGGAAAATGCCATCCTGCAGAGCTGATGTCAGCAGGAAGAATCTGTGCAAGAGGCTGAAATGGTTTACAAATCCATATCATGGTGTTACTGCGTGTTGCTGTGTTAACCCAACAATGGTTAACACAGTTAAGACAGTATTTGTAAAAAGTAGTTTGCAAATCATTTATTTGTTTCTATTATATTGCTGTTAAAATATCTGGGTTTAATTTATTAATGAAGCAATCTAAAAAAGCCAAGTCTCATTGCAGAAGACAGCACTTGACCAACAGATCCCAGACCAGCATAGAGATAAATTATAACAACTTCAGAATCAATGAAGCTCTAAAAAAAAAAAAAAAAAAAAAGGACAGAAGTGAATATTTAACACAGCATAGAGCAAATTATCATTTTAGGGATATGCTAGCAAAACTGAATGTAATCTTCAAGTCACTTGGAATGAGGAAATTTTGGCTTACAGCCCCAAATCCCCGATCTGTACGCGGAGGAATTTTAAGAAATCCTGAATGTGGATAAAACTGGAATATTCAACATTTTCCCTGTGATTTAAGATCGATGCCACATAGGTAAACATCTTTCCAATGAAAATGCCCAAAAGTTAGTCTTGACAAACAATAAGACCAACACTATCAGGTTACACAAATTCTTGTGTCCATTTGGTGCAATGGTAAAATTAATATTTCACTTACTTAGCTAAATTCATTAGCATATATATTTTTAAATGCTTGCTACAAATATCATCCAATCAGTCTGTGCATTCTGAAACAGTCAGCTGACAGACTGATAAGACACCTAAAAACAGGAAGATATACTGTCACAGTCAGAAATATGCAGCCATAACTGAAGAAGAGATGGAGACAGAAATGAATTCCTACATATAGAAAAGCTGAAGTGTTATGATCACGTCATACATGGAGCTAGATTGAAGTATAACAGTAATATATCAGCACTGCTTTCATGTGAGTATGTGTTTAAAAAAGATGCCTAACCAAGTTAAATGGAACCACATGACTGTAGACAAAATGTTTGCCATGTTATTTTTACAGGCTTTATTTTTTTGTATTTATTCTACATTAATGTGACTGTCTTTATTCCATAAATCAGAACCAACAGTTTGTTACAGGCTTCAAGTGTTTCTAGCAGTGTTACAACATCTATTTAAGTTTGACAGGCAACTTCTGGGCTCAGATTTAACTTCAGTAACGTGCATCTCACAAATCTTAAGGCTCTGCACGAGCCAAAAACAGGAATGATCATAAATTAACGCAGAGCTTCAAAAAAACCCAAAAAAAACTGTTTTTGTGATTTTGAAGTGCAACCTGATCACAGAGTCCTGAAACTCCACTCTTTATTTCATGTCAGGACTGAAAGCTTGTACAAGGATAATTAGAGTGTGAACTGTTTGCAGTTGGTCTAGCTCAAGGAGAAAGTGAGTGGTAGTTGTACCTCCCAAATACCTGCTGAGCCACTGAGGTGCACTTTAAACATAAATAAGAAGAAATCTATATTTTCTCTCTTTATGAAGCATGTCTTTTAGCTTTTAATCTAAGATCAGATTGAGTCTGCACTCTATAAGGCCTCCCTCTACACACATCAGAAAATAAACATGTGCTTAAAAACTAATTTGAGATATTTTGATTGACTGATGACATTAAAAAACTACAAAGCAACACCTCACTGCATCATAGATCTGTGTCAAAAAGAGATTATACTGATATGATTGATAGAATGGAGGCTGAAGCTGTACCTTAATGGATTACATTAAATTCATTTTCAGATTTCACTGCCAGATTTTTCACAATTTTTTTCTTACAATACAAGACAAATATGCAAAACACAGATGACGCGACTGCACAGCTCCTAAATATTAGTTACATACGTGCGTATCAAACACAAAAAGGTTCATGTGTTATTGCACAGACATACATAAACACAATGACTCATTTTCACATCAGTTACTAAATTCCGTTTGATTATGTGTTGATTTGAATGGGACGTATTGTTCTAGATTACATATGCACTGCAAGAAAAAGGGGTACAGTTAAGACTATTTCTGCTCCAGGTATAGTCTTTTCTGAATGTGCCCACCTAGGATTCATTATTGAACTTAGAGAAAACTATCATGTGACTTACAGTGTAGAAATTTAATTATAATTAGCAACCAAAAAAAGTTCATCTGAGTACTTCAAGATCAAATATGATGCACCTTATACAAAAAAATGGACACAGTCACATAAGTGTGTAATCCCACAAATCTCTTTCTCTACATTTTTATTTATTTGCAGAGAAACAATTTTAACACAAATTAAGCACTTGCACTTGGTCAGATAAAATAACTCTTACAGAATACATGTAATGTGTGAGAAAATGCGAGATGATGTTTCTTTTGTCCAACTTTCTGTTGGTGCTGACATGAAGCAGGAGCAGCTTTCCATTTTGTGTTTCACATGATAGATAGATAGATAGATAGATAGATAGATAGATAGATAGATAGATAGATAGATAGATAGATAGATAGATAGATAGTGCAGACCCAGTAATATTATATATGTCATTTTGATATTTTACTGAGGGCCCACAGATTTCTTCCACCGCCTGCCAGTCAAAATAAACGTATTTAAACAAAAAAACTCCTCTTGGTCCTAATATGTTTTCTTTCTCTGCTCATTGTGCATTAGCTCAGTCCCTCTGTGCAGCCTTGGCCCCGGGCTGAGGATGATGATGATGAGGGGCCCGGCCCGCCGCCGCCGCTGTCCAATGACCCCTGGTGCTGATTGGAGTAGCGCTTTGGCCCCTGTCCTGTTTTATTTCCCTAATTGGGAGTAAATGGCCTCCTTGTTGACTCTTTACATCCTGAACAGGGAACCATATGTTGCACACACGCTCACCCCCTGCACACAGCTTGATTGCAGCGGCTGCACCGGGATTTCTCCTCGTATACCGACTGCTGCAACTGTCCCACACAGACTCAAATGATTCAGCTTTCAGAAGAAGCTGTCGGGGCCTGAAGAGGAACGGCGATGGATCATTACACAACGACCTCAGAACTGTGCAAGTCATCTAACCTGTTGCAGGCTGTCGTCTTGAACATAACAGAAAATATGAAAAATTGTTCGTTAGTTGAGTATTTCAAAGATTACATTTCAAAAACATTATTTCCTACTAAACTTGACGTAATTTATTTTACTTATTATTTTACTTATTATTAAAGATATTCAAGAAATCCTGGGATAACATTGCTTAAATAAACAATGTGTTTAAATAAAAAATAAATAAAGTGTCTCGTGAAGAACACACTGCGAAAATCCCGAGGTTTGTGTAAAAATATGGAATACTACAGACTTTGGTGGCGATAAAAGACTTTCCCACAAAAACAGACACATTCAATAACTTTATCTCAGTTTGGAATGTGCAAAGCAACTCCAGCTGTCAGATAAACGCAGTGTAATAGTAATTGCGCGTAATTGCAAGTAAATGTACTTCATGTATGTGTCCCCTCTTTATATTTTATGACTGGTTTTGTTCCGCTGCTGTCTCCATTGTTGCAGGCGGCTCACATGCAGCACTGTTGTAACTGTAAACGGTCTGTGGTGTTCCAACATAAAAAAGCAAATCTGCTCCTGATTAAAACAACACGGAGAGTTTACAGAACAAGTGGCCGTGTGAGATTAATTCGACCGCGCTGATTCTCATTATTACAAAGCCTCAGAAACCGCTCGGAACAGGCTGCAACTAGGGACTCTTTAGAGCTCATCATCATAAGACATACTATGTAAATAAATAACTACTTTTCCTCATAAAATCTTCGGTCCGATATTTATGTGCTTAACATTTAGTTCATATCTGCTCAACATTAGGGTCACAAATTTTATTTGATTATGTAAATGTATATAACTGTTTGTTTTAATAAATTATTTTATTTTATTTATTTCCCGTTGAAATAGATTGTTTTCCATCTAAAATAAAACAGCCTTGTCGGAAGGTTTTTTAACTGAAATAGGTCGAGGAGTATTTCCCTTCTGCAGTCTAGATTTGCAAAGTTTTAATCTGGTGGGATCCGTTCAAGTAATTAAACTTAAATCAGAAATACAAGTGAAATTTGTTTCATTTTGTGGTTAGTTTCTTAATTTCCAGAACAGATTATGTACAGAAATTAGAGGAGATCTCATATTAAACACAGATTCCGCTCAAAAAAGTTGATGGCACATATGCTTTATCTTCTGTAGCTGTACTGAGCTTGAGTTCAGAGTTCAGTTGATGCGGAGGTGAAGTTCGGCTCGTCCAGATGGCTGAGATTTTTAGGAAAAGTTGATTTTTTCTTTTCTGTTCTCTGTGGCTCTTGGACCTCTCGGGTTTCAGGGTTTTTCTCGACCTGTCGAGGGATGGCAGCGCCACATAAATCACACTTTACTTTATAAACCCTCTGCTCTCTGAAGTCCGACCCAGCGCCCAACACATGCGCTCTCGCTCTCGTGCGCGCGCGCGCGCGCACACACACACACACACACACACACACACACACACACACACACACACACACACACACACA
>JAVDPK010001616.1:116016-132432 GCA_034780415.1 Cichlasoma orientale | reverse complement strand
TATATAAATACAACTAACAAAAAGGTCATTCAGACAGTGATTCTATCTCTGTGTGTGTTTTTTCAATCTTCATTCATTTGGTATTCATGATGTCTGGAACGCTGTGCACTAAATGTTGCAAACGAATGCAAAAACGAATGTGCAGTGCAGAGTTAGTAACTGTACTAACACTGATTGCACTGGCAGTGGCTCAGAACCTGCTGAGAGCAGATGCATGTTCTCTCACAATGTCCGAATACAGAAATATTGCGTTAAGTGCAAAGAACAGAAGACCGCATGCAGTTTGGAAACACTGTAGTAACAAACCAGAATTTCACCTCTGGCTATTATGTTGCATCTCAGCAACATCTCAACAACTGAACAGATCAGCATAATCATAACAGAATCCAGTGTACTGAGTGTGTGAAGGTCGGGTTTGTCTTTTCGTTATACAAACATCTGTAATGATGCAGGGATAATGTCACTACACAACATGAGCAAGGTCAAATACAGAATTACTAGATCACAGCTTATCAGACTGCTTACATTGAGAAAATAAACTATCACAATGATTCAAGATAGAGGAAATACAGGAGAATTTTATGATAGATTAATCGTGCTTTCAGTTGTTCTGTTAAGCTCTGTAGGTTGGAGCATACAGAGTTTCACTCTCCAGCACATCTGAGTCACTAGAAGGGTTGAAAACACGTGTGTAAGTGCTGTGGAGAAAAAAGGTTACTCTAGGGGGCAGTGTTTCTATGGTTTCAAAGCAGCATGTACAGACCAGTGTTTATTTTTTTGCAAATAAAAGCACACAGTACGGTTTACAGCAAGGCTGTGGCTGAAGAAAAAGCAGCACAGCTCTTTAGAGCTGCGCACACACTGGAAGCAACGTGAAGACCAGAGCCCATAGAAAGTGAATGACATTTGGCAACTCGAAGTGGGTGGGACCTGCAATAAACTTTCAAGGGAGCCACTGGAGAAACTACCAATGAGAGTGATGAATAGTGTTCATTGACATATGACCTGCTAGTAAATACATTAGAGGGTTACCTAAGCAACCGGTGCCTGGAATGTGTGCAAGCGACCAGCTGGCAGCTTCAAAGCAATGCATGACAAGTGAATCGCTTCCACTCTATTCTAGAGTTTGACTGATAGCAGAAACAGTTCTCAAACAGGCTCCAGGAGGAACACTGGTGAAGGAAACCGTTTTATTGGTTTCTTGATGTTTATTCCGCCTACAGTGAAAGCAGAGCTCACCATGCTGATGAAATGTGCTTTTCCTTATTTTGTATTACCAGCATACATATACTGTTGCAACGACGGTGGTTCACTTTACACATGGGTACTGTTCCAAACACTGATTTTAGTGTGAGTGCAAGTAATCCATGTGAGCCATATTGCTCTTTCAGACAGCTTTAGAGAAGTGTTATTCAATTCAATTCAATTTTATTTATATAGCGCCACATCACAACAAACAGTCACCTCAAGGCACTTTATATTCCACACTAAAGACCCTACAGTAATTACAGAGAAAGCCTAAAAATCAAAACGACCCCTATGAGCGAGCAATCGGTGACAGTGGGAACGAAAAACTCCCTTGAATGTGCCTTCTTAAACTGCACAGGTTCACAGACAGTAATCAGTGCTGTGTAAAATACTAATAAAATATTAGAATTGCATTGAAATATTATCACTGTCTGTCCCTAGTGAGGGAGTGAGTGGAGTTTAAGCACAACTGACAGGCACATGTGGATGAATTCTAATGTTAGGTGTTAACAAACGAATGTGAGTGGATCACTTGCTTTTGATATTGTAACCAATTAAAAGCTCTGCTGTGAGAAAATATTTACTGACACTTTAATAGCTTTTTCCTAATGTTGAGTCTACCTTGCAGCTGTGTAGTCCCAACTGGCTTGCTCTATCTTTCCTCTCAGGATGCCAATATCACTAGACACCATGTCGTCGAGGGCCTGCAGCTCCTTCTGGATTCTCTTTAGCTTTACAGCCTCTGCGTGAGTCTGTTTGGATCTGTGGAGATTAACAAACCTTTCATATAAAATCTTTTTTTTTTTTTTTTTGCCTTGACCTTCACAGTTCTGAGGCTCATTTCTATTCATCATGTCGACTTGTTACTCTACGGCTCACCAAACAACATGCACCTACTTCTCAGCAATAGTTTTTGCCAGCAGAGCTTTCTTGCGTTTGTTCCTCTCTTCAATTATTTTTTGCTCTTGCTGCAGTTGCTCCAGACGCGTCTTTTCCCGCCTGTGATCATACAGAAAACAAAAATTTAACAAACAAATTTGCAATTTCATTTAAAAACAAACAAAAAACATCAGCATCATGAAAAGAACAATGTCTTTCAAAATCATTCAAATTTACAAACATAAAAGCACTGACAACACTGTTATCTGTGCAGCAGTTCAATCGCATGCATCATATGATCTGATTGCTCTGACAGCCAAAGATATCCACAGGAATCATGCATCACTCATGTGGATATCATTTTGACACATACCACCCACCAAAACACTCCCAACCAAGCCCCCTCCCCCTCCTTGACAACAACAGTGACCTGCTCCTGCAAGAAAATTCACCATCTATACCGCAAAAACTGCTCAGGAAGAGCCGAAGAAGCAGGACAAAGAACCCAGTGTTTTCACTGCCCCAGATCTCAATCTGATCACACAGTGGAAGAAGCCTGTTCCATAGACGCCCTATTTTGCAAACCCACAGGACCCAGAGGATCCGCTGCCACTGTTGTGGTGATAGAATACCCCAAAAAGTCCTGTGTCCACTGTGGACCTTTAAACACAACTGATAGCAGTCCTTAGAGCTGCTTCGGCAGAATAAGGTAGTTACGCAGGTGGTTTTCATGTAGTTGATGACACAATGCAACTAAAAAGTCTGGTATCAATTACAAAAGCCCTTGTTTTTGAGAAAAAAAATTAATAAATAAAAATATCACTTTAACATAATTTAATACTTTAAATTCAACCATTTAAACTATTCAGAAATGTAATAAACAAAAATTATTAATTGAATTGTACACAATCAATCAATAATTTCCAATTAAATACCATGCAGAAGCATGCTATTTCATGCTGCAACCATCACTGCTATGTTCCACCAGCACATTGACAAAACATTGATAAGGCACTGATGAGCACTGTGCATCCAGCAACAGAGGAGGGCAAAGAGGAGCTGCACACTGTGGAATAAAAACTTTGGTTTTTTCTCCCAGGTAGACTGTGAATAGATGCAAGATCCAACACACCATTACTGCTAGGACACAAACATATGAAACTATAGTTAAGTCCATAAATTGTTGGACAAATACACAATTTTCTCTCATGGTGAATTTTAAATCAAACAATCAACATGTGATTAAAGTGCAGATCTTCAGCTTTAATTCCACGGATTTAACAAAAGGATAATTCCAATCATCATATTTTTAGATCGTTTTCCACTTGACCATCTCTAAAAGCACATTCACACAAACACTTTCCACATTCCCACATAAAATCACACTCCAGTGAGCACATCGGGAGCAACTCGGGGCTCAGTATCATGCCCAAAAATACTTGGGCAAGATACCGGATACTGGAGCAGCCAGGGATCAAACCACCAGCCTTCTGATTAGTAGATGTTCTGCCTCCTGAGCCAAAGACACCCACGAGGTAAGACAGAATCCAGCACCTCAAAGTGCCTTGAGGTGTTGTGATGCGATATAAATAAAATTGAATTGAAGTGAATGAAAACACACATAAGTATATTTCCATGTGGGATGGGCTTTTTGGCCATGGTTGTGACCCTGTCATACTGTGAAAACATTTGTCAGCCTACTTTTACAGTGCATATGAGAACAAAAACATACTAACAGTTCAACCTCCTGTTTATCCAGCTCTTTAACAACAGCGTTTTCTTCCTCTGATGCTGGCTGATGGTTTTCACTGGGCTTCTGTTGCACCTCATGTTTGACAGTCGGGGTTTCCGCCGGGGCTGCGGGCTGAGACTCTTCCCTCAGCGACGGTTTGGTAAGCTGTTGCTCCGGTGGAAGAATAAGCGACCCAGCTTCTACATTTTTCTGGACTTTTGACTGCAGGGCCCTCTCACGGTACAACTGCTGTCGATTCCGATTGGCTGGAACTGGTTTTCGACCCCGGACTGGAGCTGCAGATCCTGCCGAGTCTGAAAATACATGTGATCACAGAAAAGAGCTCTGAATTAAGCGTCAGAATGAAGTGCTGTGCTCCGTCTTTCATTAGCAGCAAAAAGGGTTAGCTTGCCTTTTTGCTGCATCTTCCGCAGCTCGTCATCTGAAAAACCGGCCCAAGCGCTCATTTTGCAACTCCACTCATAAGACACATGTAGGAAATACCCCGATTATTTGCTTAGGATTAAAAAGTCTATAATTCACAGAAAAACTCCACGAACTAATAGAAGCCTCCGCCATCTTTGTTTACTAATGCCACGTCAAGGACCCCAAAAAGACCGGCGAAATTGAAGTCGCACATATCGCCTGAATAAAAAAAACAAAACACCACCAACAACAAAAAACCAAAAACAAAAACAAACCAAACAAACCCCCCCCCCTTAAATCTAAACGAAATAATAATAATAATAATAATAATAATAATAATAATAATAATAATAATAATAATAATAATAATAATAATAAGCTATGATACTAAAGGTATTTCTTTTAGATAATTACGCTTTGATGACTTTGAAATTTGCCTAGAGGTATTTTATTCATGGCTGTAACTCAGGAGTTAAAGCTGGGAAGGTTGGTGGTTTGATTCCTGGCTACTTCAGTCTGCATGCCAAAGAGCACAAGATACTGAACTCCAAGTTGCTCTCTGATGTGTTCATTGGAGTGTGAATATTATATAAAAACACTTGGGTGTAGAAAAAAGTGCTTGGGTGAATGAAGGCATGTTGTTCAAAGTGCTCGGAGTGCTCAAGTCCATTTACCATCCCTGCAACTATCACTTTGTAGGTCAAAATGTACAAATCAAAGTTCTGAATCCCCTATCAACAGATGTCTTGAAATTTTTATTGTGGCTTGATGGTTTAGAATAAATATTGTTGGTTTTGTTTCACTATGGTATTTCATGAGTTAAAATGACTCAAAATTTATCAATGATAGTTGTAGCATCTATTATCAACACATATTCCATCATTCCAGTAAGACTCAATTTCATAATTTTAAAAAGAAAAAAAAATCCTTGAGGCCAACAAATTATACACTGTAAATTCTATTTTGGCCTCCATTTTCATGATTGCACAAATACCCTCAATGTTTTTATCACTGCTTCTGTCCCATGCAGCATAGTAGCATATCATTAGGGGGTGCATTATTCACACACTTCTATAATCAATTTTACCATCACCTTGGAAAGTGTAGACAAGGACGCCATTCTGTACTTTTGCATCTTTACAGCGCATTTGAAATCAAGCACTTGAGATGTGATTAAAGGGTAGAATTCAGCTTTAATTGGGTAGGTTTAACAAAAAAAAAGTGCACTTATCGAATCAACAATCTGGTCAATTCCTAAAAAGAAAGAATTCACTCATGTGCTCAACAACACTAAATGGTTTAAAAGACCATAGAAGACAACTACAGTGGGTGATTGCAGGTTTCTTTTCTCTGTGAAAACAATTCTGCTGAAAACAGCTCTCCAAATAAAGAACACGTTCAGTGAGGTGTCTACAGTTATGAAATGTCTTTAAATACAGAGTTTGCCTCAGCCAGATTAGACTAAAATCCCACACCAGTTCTGGAACAATATCCTTTAATGACAGAGGCAGTATGATGGAAGGACATGTCAGTGGAAGCCAATAGAGACCATACATGTTTGGTAGTATATACTGACAATCAGTAAAAGTAGCAGGATGAATTCTAAAGTGTAAAGCGCTGTATTCTGCTCAGATGCAGTCAAATGCTGAAAAAGTCTGAAAGGAGCTTCAAATTACAGATGAATCATGACCCAATGCATACTGGAAAAGTGGGTGGTGCTGTGGTTATCACTGTTCAAGATTCAAGATTCAAGAGACTTTATTTGCCATTTGTACTCGCACGCAAGGTTTGGGTACAGAGGAATTCTTGTGCAGAGCTCCCGAGGAACCGTGCAAAAAATATTAAATAAATAAATATATATGTAAACATATATACATATGCAAAAATATTAAAACAGGAAATAGCTGTGCAAGATGTAAGAAATACAGATAGAATATAAAAAAAAAAAAAAAAAAAGGTTACCTAAATGAAAAGAATGGTTTCCTATCCGGTATTCCTAATAAATCTATATTACAGGGGGCCAGGTTAATGGAGATTGTGAACAGCGGTTATTGCACACTTAGTATTCCAAACACAGTGGATATTGCACAGATAATGAAGTGTATATTGCACATGTAGATCAAACAGATATTGCACCAATGAGTGTTATTTCAAGAAATAAAATGTTGCACACTAGGTTTTAGTTGTGTGAGAAATATTGCACAGTGGATTTTGGTTGTGATCAGTCCTTCACTCTGAGTTCTCGGTCTGACTGCGGCAGGAAAGAAGCTTTTACAGAATCTAGTCCTGTGTGTGATGATGCTGTCTGCTCTACTTGTCCTCAGGCTGTGTTTGGGCCTGAGCAGAAAGTGGGCAGGGTGGTGTGGGTCTTGGGACCGTTGTGGGATTGTTGTCTGTGCTAGAGAGGCGTTGAAGATATCTGTGTACACACCTGCCAGTTGTTCTGCACAGGCCTTTAGGACTCTGGGTGAGACACCATCTGGACCTGCTGCTTTCCGGGGGTTCGCCTGTTTCAAAGCCCTCAGAACCTGAGTGTGTGACACCTGAATGACAGAATCATCTGGGTTACAGGGGAGTTTTGTGGTAGAGTCTGTATTAAGTCTGTCAAATCTGGCATAAAAGCTGTTGAGACAGTCTAGAAGGGCGTTGTCTCTGACCTCCAGAGTTTCTCCTGTAGTTAGTGACTGATTGGATTCACTGCCACATACTACGTGTACTCTGGTATGTGGCCTTCAACCCTTCAAGTTTTTGGGAATATGCCCTTTTAGCAGCTCTGATGGATTTACACAGTTATTGTCTCACATCCAGAAGGTTCAGGGTTTAAACCTCCTCATTGTTAGGGTCAGCTGTGGTCTTCCTGATTGCATGTCTTTCTGATCTGCTTTGATTTTTTTTTTTTTTTTGGGTCTCCAGTTTTCTTACACAGTCCAAAGAATTGTATGAAATTGGCTGTAGGTGCAGAAGCAAGTGTGAATCTCTCTCTGCGTTAGTCTGTTTAAACACAGCTGAAGTAAAGGACAAGCCAAACATTTCCATTCAGGATCTGGTGATGTTCATGTTCAGGCATCAGGCAGTCACATTTGTTCAATTACTTTTAAACATGAAAATAGAGGGGCTATGACACAAACTACAGTAATTCCTGAAAAGTTCATTTTCCTAAATGAATTAAGTGAATTAACGCTAAAACCCGCAAAACTGCTAAATTTCAAATCAGTGTTATACACATATATATAAATTGTGTACTTGTCCAAACATTTATGGATCTGTTTCACTTGCTAGGATTGCTAAAAAGATTTCAGATCTTCAATCAGACATTTGCAACAATGTAGAAAATTGTTAACTACTTTATTCCTTCACATCTTTCACTTTTCTTATGATTACAATAATAAAACTCTAAGTACAAATTAATAGCAGGCATATCATTGTGAGTGAGTCATGGTGAAGGTGAATGCTGGGGTCTGTTGACTGGAAGCCGGACAAGAAAGGAGTTTCAGGGCTGTGCTGCAAAGATCTGGGTCCAGATGATTAGTTTTAATTGTTTTACTGTACTCATTATAGTCTGAATATGACATAGCACAGGCTTCCTTTTTTTTTCAATCAATGTAAAGAATGTCTTTCCCTTGTCATTGCTGAGGAGCCAAAGTGGTGTAAAAACAATGACCTCTGCTTGGCAACTAATAAAAACTGGCCTCCACATCTTTTTTGCATCTGGGGGCCAATTATGTGAAAGTTAAAAGGCAAAACACCTCAGGAGGGCATAAATCGCCGGCAGAGTGGAGACAGAGCCAGGCATGGAGGCCAGATGGCAAGGAGAGAACCACTTTGGGCTCAGAGTATGTTTTGCTGCTGCAGCATTGGGCTGACGATGAGACAGCCTTGGATAGCTGATTAGTGAGAGTCAGAAGGACCACATGGCTCATTACTGAGATGACCTGTGGAGGCAGATCAAGGTTAGAGGTGGAGGAAGCATCTAAATCGCTTGTAGGAATGGGTAATACTGATAGGAGAGAAGGGAGGTTACCAGAATGACTCTAGTCAGTTCAGAAGTTCACCCTTTCAGATCTGTCGTCCACATGTGTCAAGGTTTTCCCAGAACCTGAGAAAGTTCTTCCAGTCTATGACACAGCAAGAGGACATTAATCTGAAGGTAGTTCATTCGTGACTAATTTGGGTGGAAAACAAGGCAATGAATTCTGTAAAACCTTTACACTTGGCTACTTAATGAAGTTATTCCTCTAATTAATCAAAATAACAGCCCCTGAAATCATTAAAAAACTTTTTTTTTTCATTGTTCATTTTTGCAACGCAAATTAAAATGGATATTTCAGATTTTTCTCACCTTGCAACTCAGGTTGAAAAATCCCAGAAAATGTTTCTTTAATGAAAATTAAAAAGGTACAAACTGTTTAACAAAAAGTAAAAATTATATGTGTGCACTGGAAGTGAAAGCCTGTTTTAGTAAACTATCATTTCTTTCATGGCCATTATGTTACAGCTAACAAATACATAAATTTAATTTACAGGTTACATTTAGAGGAAGTCCTGTTTAGAACTTATATGTGAACCAGTCATGGATGATTCTCGGGTATGTTTGGCAGTTACATCATTTCCAATATCAACCAAAGTCTTCAGCAGCACTACAGTTAGGTCCATAATTTGTTGGACAATGAGACATTTTTTTGTGATTTTGCACGTCCACCACCACAATGGATTTTAAATCCAGCAGTTAATATATGACTGATGTGCAGACCTTCAGCTTTGGTTCACTGGGTTTAACAAAAGTATTGCATTAACTGTTTAGGAATTACAAGGATTTTTACACACTTTCCCCTATTTTCAGAGGTTCAAAAATAATTGAACAAATGAGTGACAAATAGTTACATGGCTGTCTGTCCCATTATTTCATTACAAATTAAGCAGATAAAGGATCTGCAGTTGATTCCAGTTGCTGAACTATCAGTAGAAGCTGTTCACTGGAACGCTTAATAAGCCCAACATTAGGCTGAAAAAAAAAATACAAGTAAGCCAATCAGAGAAAACTTTAGGAATAACAGCCTAGTTTATTCTATAAAAGAAGGAATGTAAGAGCCAGCTAAGCAGCACCCAAAAGCCTGCAAGCCTGCAGAAAACAAATAAAGTAGCTGATCACAAATGATTTCATTGGTTAAGAAAAAACTCTTTACAACATCTAGACAAATCAAGAACACTCTTGAGGAAATAGGCACATCAGGGTGTACAATCAGAAGAAACTGTCATGAATGTAAATGTAAAGGTTTACACTCAAAAACAAGCCTGTGCAGTTCTGGAGATGAAATCAATATGAACTTGTATCAGAATGATGGGAAAAGTATGAAGAAGGAGGGAAGCAGTGCATGATCTGAAACTGTCGAATATGGCAGTGGCAGTGTTATAGAATAGTCACATATGGCTGCCAGTGGAATTTGGCCACTAGTGTTGATGATGTGATTGCTGATAGACACAGCAATATGGATTCTGCGCAGAGCTATACTCTCAGATTCAGCCAGTTTTATAGTGCAAATGGGTAATGATCCAAAGCATATTGCAAAACCAACCCAAGAGTTTCTCAAGGCAAAGGAGTGGGATATTCGTCAGTGGCCAAGTCAGTCACCTGATCTCAACCCAATACAGCATGAGTTCTAGTAATAAATACAAAACTGAAGGCATAGAGAAACAAGCAGCAACTGAAGTTGCTGGGTGGAATCAATCTTAGCATATAACCAACCAAAAGAAAAATGATACCACATAAACACCTTAGCTTGATGCCTGCTGGCTGTGATCTTCCTATGCCTCACTATCTTGATGTAAATGTATGATTAAACCCTTTCAAAAAATGCCAGCTTGAGTTAAATTGGTTCAGTGTGTGGCATTTTTAATAGAAACTCTTAAGCAATCCTGGAAACTGCAGCATCACATAGACATAGATATCTGTCTTCAGGGAGCTGATCACTAATTTGTCAGTTAAAACATCCACTGAGCAAGACAAATGGTGGATGTTTTTGCTGTGAATCACATTGTCCTCCTTGGGGAGGCTGCTACTGGTGGGGAATGCAGTTGTTGTACATGACTCTTCTTAGTGTACAATGTCAAGGTAACTTCTACATGCTAGGACCCAAGAATTCCCAGCAAAAGATTATATTATAACTAGACAGTAGATTTTCTATAGTTAGTAAATTAAAAGTACCAGTGAGGTGAAGTCAATCTGGCAGAGATGTGCTGCCCATCTTCAAATACTTCAGGGGTTGATCACGATAACTCATGAGAAGTACTCCACCCAAAGGCACACCACACCACCTGAACTCAAAGACTCATCAGAGAAAAAAAAAGGCAAAAAATAAGATGGCCAATCCCGGCCATGACACTGGGATTATTTCTAAGAATGTTATATGATTAAAAATTACTATTGGTGAAGGGCTGCTCAAATATATTTGGCTTTATTCTATATAAGTAAGGTAACTTGTTTGAAATAGAAGGCTACCCATGGCAGTGTACAGTTTAATACATGCAGTAAGTATGCACATAAACTTTGCTCTGCGGGCTGTCCTTAAACACACAAACCATGTTGCTCATTCAATAGAACAGAAAGTATGGGCATAAATAAACAGCAGGTCTGTGGAGAATCAGAGCCTGGAAGAAACTGAGGATGATTAGAGTCAAGCTGCCACCATGGTTGTGAGCTCAAAGCTGGAAGAGTGACTTTCTAATTGCTGTTTATAAAATTTGCATGCAGGGTCCACACTGACCCCTTACCTTCTTCCCCTTTGCCCAGCCAGAGTGGCTCCTCTCTCCAATTAGCCATTGTTCAGAATTTGTTAATCTAATTTCAAATCTCTGATCTTGTTCCACCATCTGCAGTCAGTTTGCTAACCAAGCAGCCTGACATCATCCACACTGTTTCCTTTTATCACTTTGTCAGAAAAATCAAAACAGGAATCCAAAACTCAGAAGCTACACAAAAGCCTTGGATCATGATGCTACCATCATTCCCATTTCTTCCAGGTCTTGCTCTCAATCCATGTCTTACCAATGTCATGCCAGGCCCCCATCTGCGATTGTAACTCTGGGGAGTACCACCTGGAAGGAAGAGAAACAAGAACAAACTTGTCAAATGAACCTCATAGTTACCGTTCTTATGGCAATTTTTTTTGTGTATTTTAAGAGGCCCTTTAATTGGGGGGGGGTATTAAAAGCACGCAGAGAAAGAAAGAAAATGAATCCCTCACTGGGGCCTTAACAGGAATAACTGTTTTTCATATCTGGATCAAAAGATCCATCCATCCATCCATCCATCCATCCATCCACCATCCATACTATAGAAGTCCATGTTAACAGTCTGACCCTGGCATGCTGCCTTAGAGCTTGGAAAGCATGGACTCCTTAGTTGAAAAGCCCTAAACTTGCTTTGTTTAGGGCTGGATTTAGATTATTCTTCCTTCACAAACAATTCTGGTAATTTTAAGACAGAAGATGATGTTTGCTTCTTGCAAAAGAGATTTATGATGAAAACACACAGTAAGTGGTCAGAACAGGACTCCCAGGGAGCAATTTAAAAATGGCATTCACACTGGAAGCTGTCTGGTCATGCTCAAGAAGATATTCTTGAATGAGAGATCAGCCAAATTTGAATTAGGTATGGTTTTTTGATTTTTGTGGACTGGTTCTCACAACATTGTGAACTTCTTTTTACTAAATTGAAACAGAATGTTAAAAATAATGAAACCTGCAGTCATTGCCTGTGCTCCTCCTGAATGCTTTTTCTTAATCTTTGTACTTTTTATCTTCATTTTTTCCATTTGTTTCTTCTTGAACTCCAGTGTGTTCCCTTTCTTATTCAAGCCAACCTTTCAACCAATCAGCATACTACATAATGCATAATGTCATTGCCAACAATCTACGTACTGTTGGCTTTTTGGAGGATCGCAGGACTGCAGACCTGTGCAGGAGCCTCTCCTGTAGCATCTCCTGCACAGGGTCCCAAAAAGTCCTGTGCCTTCCTTGTGTGATGAATGAAACTGACAAGGAGCTGGAGACACTTGCTGATACAGGCAGGTTACTGACTGAGCAGGGGTGTGATTTGACTTTGAATTGACCCTGGCTGAACCTGACTAAACAGAGTTAGAAAGTTTAGGACATTTTAAACAGGCAATCAGATGTGATGACAACTGATTTATCAGACCTCAAGCTTTGCCCAGAAATCCCCATAAAAAGACCTCAATCGAAGTCTTGTAGAGACTCATTAGGGGGGAAAATGTGGTCTTGCACACCAGAGCTCAAATAAAGATACAGCTGTCTCCAGCATGGCCTCTAACAATTTGGCCGCCAATTCAGATTTTTAATCAAATTATTTTTAGCTATGGCACATTTAATCCACTGTTGTTTTATTCATTAGCCGTTCCACGAATTTATTGTGGCTCTGGCGGCCTCGCTGTCTCTCATCTCAGCTATTTCCCAACACACACATCTGGTCCTAATCAAGCAGAGGGAGAGGGAGAGAATGTGTGTTAGCAGTCTCTGGCATAGGTATACCTTATGAATAGCAGTGCCCCATCTCTGCAGGAGTTTCTGGTAGTCCTGCAGTGTATACAAGCTCTTGCTCTGCTTCCATGCTCTTATTACCTGATTTCATTATGAGAGGAGCAAAATGAACAGGAATCATGGGCTAGATTTGAGCTTTTCTGACAGTGCTGGAGGTAAAGAGCCCCGGGTGAGAGCAGAGTATAGAGATTTATGGAACAAAAATGTCAAGCCTCACAGAGTTAATCACATTAATGTGTCGTGTTTGTGGATATGCAAAGCAATAATGACTCATTGTTCCAAACAAAAAAGCTGTGATAATTAGACTAATTTATGACCTTTCCTTGTTAAGTCTTTTATGTTCTTCATAAACAATTACATAAAACAGATCTGATTATTTTGAAAATGAAATTTTATTATACTTACTGGATCAGAGACATGAACAACATAAATGCTTTAAAATGAAAACCAAAGCGATGCACTGAAAGGAATTCTGTATATAGACTTTCATTAAAATAGAAGTCAGTTGATGCCTTTTTGTCTTTGACATCTGTTGTGATTTAAAAGTATTTAAACTGTTTTGGATTTTTTGTAAACTGCGAGTCAGCAGGCTGGAATAAAAGACCAAGAGACAACAAGAACCCAATCCAAAGAATAAATATTTTAATGTTTATGAACTCTCAACCCCCAACACCAACAGGATCCAAACCACAACCACAACCACGGCCTGCAATACACAACAATTCATTCCTTAACCCCCAACCTTAACCTAAAGCCAACTTTAACCTTGACTCTTTGGACAAGTGAACAATGGAAAAAAAACAAACAAAACTCATTTCCTGGAAATGCCTCCACATTGCACAATGTTGTCAAGCATTGTGCAATGTGCAATTTCACTTTTATGTCAGTGATTACTTTACTTTTCCAAATTATCCTCATTATCAAAGTATTCCCCAAAAGAGCCTAAATGTCCTTATCACTTCTCTGGAGGCCCTCACCTTTCCAACATTCCCCCTAACAGAAAAAAACAGTGAAAAAATAATCAAGATTGCTCTTATGCTCAATTTTAACTAAAAAAAAATTCTTACTTTCATTAAGTGTCCTTAATAAGTCTGTACAAGATGATTTTGTCTCATTAGAATTGCTACATGTTTACATTACTAATTATTCTAGGAATGGGGTTATTATAGCAAATGTTGTTATTTGTCTGTGATATTATTATTAAAAATCTGATTGGATACTGTTATTATTAAGATGAATAATTTGACTTGTTCATGTGCAAAAGGAAACAAATGACTAGCTAAGAGGCTCAGTGGGATTTACAAAGGTGAATAGAAGTTGAAAACCTGTGTGGATATATGTGTTACTAAATTGTGAAACTACCCTTCTGTAGATTGCTGAGTGTTGGGTATGAGTGAAAATTTTTAATCATGGGGCACATCTAGAGTGCTCCAAGTTTAATTTACCCTGTGTAGTCCTTAGATGGCCAAACTATCATCACTTTAGTTCCACATTTTCAGCAATTGGCCAAATCCATCCATCCATCCATTTTTCTTCTGTGTATCTAATTCATGGTCACAGGCATTGCCCAAATGTATGTTAAAAATGTCCCCACTTTCTGAAAATGCCCCTGCTGAAAATACCAAGGTACCAAAAGTGCTTATTTTAAAAGTGTTTTTGTTTTTAATATCCCCACTTTGTCCAAGCTTGGACAAGTCTGGACAGTGAACTGGAAAAAAGTCTCATACAGTTTTTGTCTATTGCTTTGGTGCAATTCTCACAGCAGAAATGTTATTCTCACCACTCTTAATGCAGTTGTCAAAGCAGTTAAGGCATTTTTCATAATACAGACTCACATGAGCAAAAAATGCTACAACAATCAAAACCTTTTTCACATGAGCCAAAACTTGAAAAGTTAGTCAATCACTTCAACTCTGTGATGAATGAAATAAAAATCTTTCACCACAATTTTGAGTCTTAGACATCAAATTGCTTTTTACTTTTATCAAAACCTTTGGACTTTGGAAAGACTACTGCAAAAATGTAGGCTTAATGTAGAGTAAAAAGTGTTCAAAAATGAAATGAAAACAGAGAAAGAAAATATAAACAGTCTGAGAACCTAGCACCAACTATTGTATAGTTCAGCAAAGTCATGCTACATACATTCAGCAGCTGCTTTATTGGGCACAACTGTTCAACTGCTATTTTATATTTTATATTATAGACATGCTTAAGACAGCTTGTTGAAGTATATGTACAGTACTCATATACACTTACCCATTTATATGAATGGGTAAGTGTGTGTGTGTGTGTGTCCTGGGTCTGCCCCAGGGCCTGCTCCCGGTAAGACTGCCCAGTACACCTCACCCAAGAGGCGCCCAGGAGGCATTCTATTTACATGCCCGAACCACCTCAGCGGGCTCCTTTCAATGTGGAGGAGCAGTGGCTCTACTCTGAGCCCCTCCCAAATGCTTGTACTCCTCACCCTATCCCTATGGAGGAAGCTCATTTCTGCCGCTAGTATTCGTGATCTCATTCTTTTGGTCACTACCCAAAGCTCTCATCCACAAAATGCAGAAACAAGCCGGCACGGACGTTTCCCAGATTAACAAGGTCCTTGTCAGTTGTTGAGGAACCAGGGCTACTGGAACTGGAAGGATACGGCATAAGTGGACATAAGATGAGATTCTGATGACACCAAGGTGGAAACCTTCTGCCACTTGGCTACGCCTAGAAATTCTGTCCATAAAAATTATGAACAGAATCGGTGATAAAGAGCACCCCTGGCGAAGTCCAACGCCCACAGGAAACGAGTCCGACTTATTGTTGGCAATACGGACCATTGCAGTAGTACAGGGATTGAATGGCTTGCAACAATGGGCCAGACACCACATACTCCCACAGCACCCCCACAGGATACCCTGAGGGTCGAATGCCTTCTCCAAATCCACTAAACACATATAGACTGGATGGGCAAACTCCCATGCACACTCAAATATCCTCAAGAAGATAAAGAGCTGGTCCAGCGTTCCACAACCAGGACGAAAACTGCATTGTTCCTCTTGAATCTGTAGAACAACAACGGATGGACCCTCCTTTCAATCTTACCCTCCTTTAGATCTTACCGGGGAGGCTGAGGAGTGTATTCCCTCAATAGTTGGAGCACACCCTCCGGTCCCCCTTTTCAGAGATGGGGACCACCACCCCAGTCTGCCAATCCATTGGCACTGCCCCAGATCTCCACACAATGTTGCAGAGGCGTGTCAACCAAGACAGCCCTACAACATCCAGAGACTTCAGAAACTCTTGGAACTCAGCGATTCTTGTCCTCCCCAGGGGCCCTGCCACCAAGGAGTGGTTTGCAACCTCAGTGACCCCACCCCAAGTGATAGGTGAGTCATCCCCCTGGTCACCAGACTCTGCTTTCACTACAGAAGGCGTGTTAGTGGGATTGAGGAGGTCCTCAAAGTATTCCTTCCACTGCCTGACTGTGTGAGTAGATAACAGCATTCCCCTCCCGAGGCACCTGACGGTTTTCCAGAATCGCTTTGAGGCCGGCCGAAAGTCTTTTCCCATGGCCTCACCAAACTCCTCCCACA
>JAVDPK010001616.1:93797-110970 GCA_034780415.1 Cichlasoma orientale | reverse complement strand
TTCGTTTCCCCCCACCCCCCCCCAAAAAAAAAAAAAAAAGTGAGAAGCCATAGTAAAGAACTTTGTCATGGTAAAATGAGAATATTAAAGATAATGCAGCAATGCTAGAGAGGACTGCTATCATCAGGCCTCTTCTTTGCTTTGAAATTACAGTGTGGTACAAAAGGTGGTTTTTGGTCTCTATTGTTAATTTCCCTCTTAATACCAGACTGTACAGGGGTTAATTTTTTTAATTAGGGGCATGGCCTTTTTTTACAAGTACACGAACACAGGGCACTGTCATTGGCACCTGTCAACTAGGCCTCCTCTGCTAACTCAGATCACTGAAATGGATTTACTACTGTATTGGTGATTTTAGTTAGTGTCTTTGGGAGCATTTTAATGGAATTATTTGATAGATTATATGGCCTATCCAAGTTTGTACTTCGTTTTGGTGAGTGAAATTCTAGTATTTTATTAATCTTTTACTTAACCCTAATTAATGTGTGTCCATACACATTTTTAATCAAGCGTGCCAGCATTACCTAATAACAAAGCACCCCAGCCTCTCATCCAATTATGTCCGGTTCTGGCACCAAAAAAATGAATAAATAAATAAAAAAAAAATAAGGCAACGGCCAAAACCCTACTATTGAGGTTTCAA
The DNA here is from genome assembly GCA_034780415.1 of Cichlasoma orientale. NCBI lineage: Eukaryota > Metazoa > Chordata > Actinopteri > Cichliformes > Cichlidae > Cichlasoma > Cichlasoma orientale. Next base: position 110,327 of record JAVDPK010001616.1, on the reverse strand, counting down.
CGAGTCTAAAACCACTGGGTTTATATATATTATTGTTTATATAAAGTCTATTTACTGGGGTGGTAAGGTGTCTAAAAGGTTAGCAAGATGGTTCTGATCTGAATCTCATGGTGAGCTCATGCTTTTCTGTGTGGCATTTGCATGTTTTCTTTTGGTGGGTTCCTTAGGGTGAAAGATATGCTTGCTAGGTTAACAAGTTATTCTAAATTATCTAGATGTGTAGATAAAAGCAGCTGCTTTGAGCTGTCAGTAAGACTAGACTAGGAAGCACTCCACCAAGATGGTGCACTGTTGGACTACTGGCTAGTTTTATTAAACCTGCTAACTACACAAGACAGCATTGTGTATTTGCATTGCCTTAAATAACAACATAGGTGTGGTCATTTTAAATGAACATAAATGGACAATGATGTGTCCGCGCATCATCAGGCAGTCAAGAGAGCCGAGACTTATTGTGATTTACAAGAATTTATATTTTCTTTGGACAGATACTACTTCAGCTTTGAATTGGTGTGTTACCATCAGGTTAGTTTGTTTTGCCCTGAATGCAGTCATTACATCCAACTGTGCTCCCTGTCTTCCTAACGTACTCTCAGCCTGCACTCAAGCCCAAAGCTCTGCATTGCTGATGTGACTAGACAAATTAGTGTTACTCTAGCTAATGTATTCAAACTGCTGCCGAGTAGCTGTAGAGGACATTGAGCGGTATTAGAAATGATCGCTTAGACTGTGAGCGACGCTAACCACTCCTGAAAAGGTGACAGCACATTTGGCTGCTATTTGCTGAGGGAAAGAAAAAATACCTTCAAGTTTAACTTTGGGGCATTTAGATATTTAATTCATACGGGATGTGGAAAATGTGTTTGGTCTATTCACATCTTAAAAGAGTCATTCTGTCAAGAGAAATATGCCACAGAGTTCATCTCATGCCATTGCCTTGCCTTCAACACTTTAATGATTTTGTACTTTCTCAGTGCCAGCCTACTCACTGACAAACTATTCTTTCATATAAAGCTCTGGGAGGAACAGCTCCACACCAGTCCTGTTGAGCTCTTGTACACGCAAATGTAAAATATTTGTGGCGACCCCTGGATGTGTTTTATGCAGACAACATCTGACAGGCCTGAAATGAAGCCAGGGCCGATATGAAAACAGGCACAGTCTGTCAAAATAAGGAAATAATCAACCCCCACATCCACCTCAAGGGCCCAGCTGAAAATCATTATTTCAAAACAATGTGCTGTTTCTACTGTTAGTCTGAAAAAATATTAACATTGGTAATACTTAGGAGAATTACCATAATGATTTCAGAGGATCTCTATTGCTGTCACTGTCAAGGGTGTAGACAGGTTATTCTATAGGAATATCTGGGAAAATTGTTCAGCATTTATGTTCCAGCCTTGATTATAATAGCCAGCAGTGATTACCTGTCTTTAATCCTATTAGTTTAAAACATGGGAGGGAAAACATAATACATGAAAAGTGCATTCAAAATCATGAAACCACATCCGTATGCTTTCAGTTTCAAATTTTCTTTTAGAAAGAATGTACAGCTAAATATTATCATCACATCAAAGCAAAAATACAGTATGATTCACTAAAATAAACTATTAAGCAGCTCTGGATAGGAGGATTTAAGTTAAGAAACACAGATGTAGCCTAAATTTAAGTACTACATAGAAGTGGAAGTATGGCACAACTGTTAATCAGCAATATTACATGATACTGTAAAGTATAAAACACATACTTACACAAAAAAAAAAATATTTACCCTTGACCACATTCTACTGTGCAACATTCACATCTCAAAAAGCTTTGAATTTAAAATTGATGAATTTAAAATGACTTTTCCTGCAATGTAAAGCAACAGTAACCAGAAGGGCACTCAGTAGATGGCATACCTCACCCACCCCAAATTTTTCATGTTCCAATACTACACTGCAAGAGATAGTACCCTATGTTTTCATATTCAATCATAACAAAAATTTCAGCTTTCTGGATCTCGAATCCTTCGATCATGAGCAAACTTTGCTAAATGACAAAATTTATGGTCATGTTGCACCCTAATTCTTTTTAGAGGATTCTGACTTATCCTCATGAGGTTAGATGCAAATATGTCAATATTGTCCCTATCTCACAATGATGAAGAATCCTTTGACAAAATCCTGGATCCAGGTTGTGATCTGGATCACCAACAAAATTTTAACGATTGTTCCTTGTAGCACCCCCAACAACTCCAGAAATTTTCATTGAAATTTGTTCATAATTGTCCAAGCTTTCATGCTAACATAACCAAAAACGTAACCTCCCTCCACCTATCAGTGGGTGGTGTAATTATATGCACTACTGAAAGGTTACATTCAGACTCCATCTCCACCTAGTATTAAGATGTAATCTGTATCTGGATATCGTCTCCTGTGCAGGAAAAAACAAACAAACAAAAAAAAAAAGAAACACAATGACAACATTCACATCTCAAAAAGCTTTGAATTAAAAATTGATGAAATTTGTTGCAAATATTCCTTAGGGGCCCACGAACATAGAATTTCATTTTCAAGGTCAAAGGTCAAGATCACCAAAAATTTTCAAAAATTCATATCTCATTGATTTTTTTGGCACTCAGGTGTAAACTACTACTGTTGTTAATTCATTGTCTTTTTCTATTTTAAATTTAATATTCACAATAATGCAAAGTAAATTACAAACCCTACACAACCCTACACATTCACATATACAATTCATATCTCAGCACATGTTTGTTTTCCTTTTTTTTTTCAATTTAGTTTTTTGAGGAGGCCATTAGGGTACATAAACATAAAATATTTCTAGACATTATCTGTTCGTGTGGATCTAATTTTTTAAAATAAAAATATAAAATTATATTTTACAGCCTTTATTTATTTTTTTGCTTTTAAATACAGTCAATATAGTCTTTGTGATCTAGTGATTTATGATGAGTATAATAACATTTGGTTGTATCTATTGCAGCCTAGTATCAGCACATAGAAAATTTGGGGTGGGGGAGGTATGTGCTCTACCGAGTACACTTAGTTTTTAAGGATGTAGCTTGCTAACCAAACTTTCAAAAGTTAGCTGATACCTTAGCATGCCAGCTTCTTATCAAAATAAACCGCTTGGTAGCTCCAAAAATAAAACATGTTGGCAGTCAAAAAGCTAATGTTAACATTTCAAAATTCTGAGTGTAAAACCAATTTGTGATGGTACAGTATCCATATCCATCTTTATATGCATTCTATGCCTTTTGAGATCCACTCTCAATGGGTATCAAATCATTTCATCAAACAAAAACACTTAAGAACTCGATGCAAAACCTGGAGGTGGTCGGCTGGCAGTAAATGAAAGTATGAATCTGCTGACATACAGGAAGCTTCTGTCTTGTGAATGCCTTTAGTCATTTGTGCAGTGCAGGAAAAAAATGCCCCTATCTCCATAAAATCACCTTGGTTGCCATCATGCTGTACACAGTGCTGTTTCAAGATTTATGGATTAAATAGCAAGGATTTCATGCTATATTGTTCTGCTTTTCAGTGACATGAATTTAAATCAAGACTAAAAGAAAAAAAATACTGAAATATCAAATGAATTCAGCAACAAGTTGAATTTTCCTCTTAGTATTTTTTAAGCAAACAACAAGCTGAAACTGCACCAAAAATGTCTCTTCTACTTCATAGCAATCATCCAAATGGGCATGACGATCTCAGGGAAGCCTTCCTGCCTCTCAACTGCCAGGACCTCCAGTCCAGCCTTGGCAATGATGGTCTTCATGATGTCCAGGTGGCGGCTAATGCTGCTATCGATGGGATCCAGCTTGCAGCCTTGCCTAGCCATATTGTCCTTCAATATAATAACACCATTTGGACGCAGGCTCTTTTTGCAGCGAAACAAGAAGTTCATTAGGTCCTTGTCTGTTAGGTGGCCTAAAGGGAAAGACAGGAAAGATATCCACAGTCTACATTCCATCATCTACATTCTACTACTATATGTGAAATTGTCTTAGGTAGATAACGTCAGCAGCACTTAATACATACACAGGGTAAACTGCATCTTGCATTGACTTCAGGACAGTAATTTAATATCTAATCACATTTATATAACATTTTCTAGTCTTACTGACCACTCAAAGTCCTTTAAACTGCAGTAATCAGGAAAGATGGATATGCAAAATAGACTACCTACTTTACTGTCTTTCTATCTTTCTGTCTATCAATTTTGGACCATTTATTCAAGTCCAGTTCATTAGGGCTTAAACAGAGATGGCCAGACATTCCTCTCCCCAGGCATGTTCCCAAGCTGGTGGGTGACTGACATATTCCCAAGCCAGCAAGAGCCATAATCTCCAGTGTTTCCTGGGTCCACTTCAGGGCCTTGTCCTTGTTGGGCATGCCTGAAACACCTCACCTTGGATGCATCCAGAAAGCATCCTAGTCAGATGCCCAGACCACTTTACCTGCCTCCTTTCAATGTGGAAGAGCTCTACTCAGAGCCAGTCTTGAAAGATTGAGCGCCTGACGTTATCTCTAAGGAACTGCAGACACCCTTTAAATATGTTAATTTCCTCTGTTTCTATTTACAGTCTCATTCTTTCAGTCCCTACCCACAGCTTGTAGCCATAGGGTGGGAACATAGATTGACCAATAAATTGACAGCTTTGCTTTCACACTCAGGTCTCACTTCACCACAAAAGACCAGTGTAGCAGTCACACGGACGCTGTTTCAATCCATCACCCAATCTCCCATTCTATGCTGCCCTCACATGTGAACAAGACCCCAAGATGCTTGAAATATTTCACTTGGAGCCCAACCCAGAGTGGGCACGCCACACTTTTCTGACTAAGAACCATGGCTTCAGACTTGGAGGTGTTAATTCTTATCCCAGCTGCCGCACACTTGACTACAAACTACCCCAATGGAAGCTGAAGCCAATAGGAATACATATTCCACAAAAAGAGACAAGAGCATAAAGGCACTGAATTTGACACCCTCCACCCCCCTTGGCTGAGCCAAGAAATTCTGTCCATAAAAATTATGACCAGATGATGAAGGCAAACCCCCGACATGGTCTTGCACCAACCGGAAATGAATCTAACTCACTGCAAACCAGTCTCTCACTATGGTTGTATAGGGACTGAATACCATGTAACAATAGGTCTGGTACCCCTAATTCCTAAAGCACCCCCTACAAGACGCTCCAAGTGATACAAATGAATGCTTTCTCCAGGTTCACAAAAGATATGCTGACTGGTTAGGGAAGCTCCCATGTACCCTTGAATATCTTCAAGATGGTAAAGAGCTGGTCCGGTGTTCCACAACCAGGATGAAAACTACATTCCTCCTCTTGAGTCCAGTATATTTTATCCAGTCTCCCTCAGCTCACCCCAAACTAGTCACAGCTGATGACTGCCCCTCCCTGAGCCTGGTTTTACCAGAGGTTTCTTCCTGTTAAAGGGGAGTTTTTCCTTCCCACTGTCACCAAGTGTTTGCTCCTAGGGGGTTGTTTTGATTGTTGGGTTTCTCTGTAATTGCAATATAAAGTGCCTTGAGGTGACTGTTTTTGTGATTTAGTGCTACATAACTTGGATTGGATTGAACTGAATTGAATTGAATTGCAATGAAGTGAAATGAAATGAAATGGAATGGAATTCAATTGAATTTAATACTAATGGATGGATTCCTCTCTCTAGTACCCTGGCATAGACTTTCCCAAGGAGGCTGACAAGTGTGATCCCCTGAAATTGCACACCATCCAGTATCCCTTCTTAAAAAGGGGGACCACCACCTTAGTTTGCCAATCTATGGGCTCTGTCCCCTTCTTAAAAACAGTGTTGCAGAAATGAGTCAACCAGGATAGTCCCACAACATCCAGAGCTTTAAGGAACTTGGAGTGAATCTCATCCACAAAGGTTTTTAACTACCTTAGCTACCTCTCCCAGTGATGGGTGAGCTACCTCCTCTTTTGTCCCTTGACCTTGCTTCTTCGACGGAAAATGTTTCCACAGCTTGACAATATCCACAGTTGAGGACAGCAGCACTCCAGTGGGCATGAAACCACTTTCGCCTCTTGAGTCAATTGACTGCTAGAACCATGCTCTGCCTGGCCTGCTGGCACCTGCCTGGAGATCCACAAGCCAAGCCAATGAGATCCGAGCCTCGAGATTACATCTGGGTGCTTATTAGCGTTAGTTGTCGACAAACTGTGGATAACACAGAAGTCCAGTAACAGAACACTCCTTGGATACAGATTGCATATGGAGTTGACTATCCCAATATGCCCCTTAAGGTTTCACTGCTGTTACCCATGCAAGTGTTGAAGTCCCTCAGTAGAATAATGTAAGGCCAGGTACTCTGATCTGTCACCCTGTGCATAAGCATGAACAGAAAAACTTGTTCCCCAACCCAAAGTCACAGGTAAACAACCATCTTGTCTACGGAAGAAAACACAAAGAAATGAGCTGGGAGAACACAAATACCCACCCCGGCCTGTTATCTCTCACCTAGGGCAATTCCAGAGTGGAATCAAGTTTAGCCCCTCTTCAGGAGACTGGTTCTAGAACCAAAGCTGTGCGTTGAGGCACTCCCAAGTATATTTAGTCAATACCTCTTAACCTCTCACACCAGTTCAGTCTTCTGCAGCCTTCAGCTTTCAGGTCACTCTTCTGTGGAACCAGCTCCCAGTTTGAATTTGGGAGAAAGACACACTTTCCACTTTTAAGATTAGGCTTGAAACCTTCCTTTGTTACAAAGCTTACACTTAGGGCTGGACCAGACCCTGAAACCTCTCTTAGTTATGCTGCAATAGCCCACTGATGGGCTTCCAGCGCTGCACTGAGCATTTCTTCTTCACACACTTCTTTTCACTCTATGGGTTTACCTGTCACTTTGAATTTAATCATTAGTTATTATTGATCTATGGCTCTTTTCTGCAGGGTGTCCTTAGTCCTGTCTCCCTCTCCTCATCCCCAACCAGTCACAGCAGATGGGTGCCCCTCCCTGAGCCTGGTTCTGCCGGCAGTTTCTTCCTGTTAAAAGGAGGTTTTCCTTTCCACTGTCACCAAGTGCTTGCTCATAAGGCATCATCTTACAATATAAAGCACCTTGAGGCAACAGATGATTTGGTGCTATATAAATGAAATTGAATTGAATTTCAATACAGTTAATCTTCAACAAGCAGAGTGCAGAGATAACCATCATACTTACATGCCACCCACTGCATCCATATGACATCATACTTGTTTTTTGGAGGTGTAAAATCTTGCAGGTTGTAACAGTAGTAGGTCTCAATGCGGTCAGCATCATCACCCAAGTACTCCTCATGTGCATGGAGCAGGAAGTGCTCCATCATGTCTGCCATCTCCAATTTCTCGAACATGGGAAGGAGGACGCCTTTGGCTACTCGCCCAATCCCACAGCCACAATCCAGAGCGCAGTGTGTGCCTGCGTTACCAGGGCCCTGTTGTTAAAAAAAGGATAGACTTCCATAACTTTAGTAAAAATTTGGAAAATATCTCAATTACAGATGGCTGTCTGTAATTAAACAGAGGTAGTCACTGAATAAGACTTTTTTTTATAGAAAACAAATAGATGTTTAAATATATTTTCCAGTAGTGTGTTATTGTCATATCTATAATTCATAGAGGTCTATACTTTATGTTTTGTGTTGCCAGATGTTAGGCTTCAGTGCTCAAAGGTACCAACAGCTCAAACAAGTCAACAGTTCCTCAGGGCAACAAAGCAATGAACTTTACCACAAGGGAACAAAAGGTCACCTCACTTGAATATGCTGGTTTTATTCCTTTTCATTTGGTATTCTGACCTCACTCCAACCCCTCCACATCAGGGATCCTAGTGTGTGATTGTAGGAAATAAAGGGGGCCCTCAGGAGCTCTGTTACAGGAAGCTTCCTGGTTTCAGTGAATTATTGCCACATTGCTTTGTGTGTATAGCTCTTCTTAAACTGGATGTATTCTAAATCTTTTCCTGCGGCACTCATTTTTTAATTTTGATGTCAGGTGTAAACAGGAGCTTTTCACAGTTGGGGAGGAGGCTTTAGAAAAGAATGATCCATTATATTGCCAAAAGTATTCATTCACTCATCCAAATCATTGAATTCAGGTTTTCCAATCACCTCCATGGCTACAGGTATATAAAATCAAGCACCTTGGCATGCAGACTGCTTCTACAAACATTTGTGAAAGAATGGGTGCAGCAACCTGTGCCAGAAGTCCAGAAGTGAAATTTCCTCGCTACAAAATATTCCAAGTGGAAACGTCAGGGAATGACAACAACTCAGCCACAAAGTGATAGGCCATGTAAAATGACAGAACATTGTTAGTGGATGTTGAGGCATAAAGCGTGGTCCAAAGGTTGCCACCTTTCTGCACGGTCAGTCACTACAGACCTCTAAATGTCATGTGGCCTACAGAGTAGCTGAAGGACAGTCCATAGAGAGCTTCGTGGAATGGGTTTCCATTTTTGAACAGCTGCATTTAAGCATTACATCACCAAGCAAAATGCAAATGGGTGCATTGGGTGCAGTGATATAAAGTATGCCACCACTGGACTAGAGTAGTGAAGATCTGTTCTCTGGAGTGACAAATCACACTTTTCCATCTGGCAATCCAATGGATGAGTCCTGGCAGTTGCCAGGAGAATGGTACGTGTCTGACTGCATTGGTCAGGTAAGACCAAAATAGAGCTTTTTGGTATTAATGCCACATGCAATATTTGGAGGAAGAAGAAGGATGAGTACAGCGCCAAGAACACCATCCCAACCATGAAGCATGGTGATGGAAACATCATGCTTTGGGGGTGCTTTTCTGCAAAGAGAACAGGACGACTGCACCGTAATGAAGGGAGGATGGATGGGGTCGTGTATTGCAAAATTTTGGCCAACATCCTCAGTAAGAGCATTGAAGATGGTTTGTGACCTGAAACACCACAGCCAGGACAACTAAGGAGTGGCTCCGTAAGGTCCTGGAGTTTCCTAGCCAGTCTCCAGACCTGAACCCAACATAAAATTCTTTGGAGAGAGCTGAAACTCAATATAGCCCAGCGACAGCCCCGAAACCTGAAAGATCTGGAGAAGATCTGTATGGAGGAGCGGGCCAAAATCCTGCTGCAGTGTGTGCAAACTTGGTCAAGAACTACAGGAAACGTCTGACCTCTGTAACTGCAAACACAGGTTTCTGTACCAAATATTAAGTTCTGTTTTCTTATTGTATCAAATAGTTATTTCCATCCATCCATCCATTCACTTCCGCTTATCCTGTTTAGGGTCGCGGGGGGGCTGGAGCCTATCCCAGCAGACATAGGGCGCAAGCCAGGGTACACCCTGTACAGGACACCAGCCTGTCGCAGGGCTGAGACAGAGAGAAAGACAACCATTTACACTCAATTTAGAATCACCAATTAACCTAACCCCAGTAACTACATGTCTTTGGACTGTGGGAGGAAACCGGAGTACCCAGAGAAAACCCATGCAGACATGGGGAGAACATGCACACAGAACGGCCTGGGCCAATGTGGATGCAAACCCAGACGTTCTAGCTGTTCTTCTAGCTGTGAGGCAGCAGTGCTAACCACCACGCCACTGTGCTGCCATACATTAAATATTAGCAGCAAAGTGTAGTTAAAGTGTTAAGTACTGGTTTGGTCCCCATAACTTATACATTATTATAAATAATGTCATTAGATCAGTAAGGCCGGGGTTATACACTTGTGGACACCCACATGGATGGCTGCAGACACTAGTCATGAGTAGCTGTTTTATTTCATACCATTCTTAATTCTGCATAGAGGCTGCCTGAAGAACATATGTTTAGCTGGTACACTGTATTGTACATTGTAGTATAGTGTTTACCAGCTGAGTCTATATACAATAAAGTCTGGAAAAAGTTTGTCTCACAACAGCTTTATTGATTCCAAACACACTTTTAAAGCAGTAAAACCATACCTGGATAGAAAAGCACACAATGGAACGCTATCAGTCTGGACTGGCCTCCTCAGAGCCCAGAGCTCAACACTGTTGAAACAGTGTGGAATCATCCTGACAGAGAATGGAACAAAAGGCAGCCATACACTCTGTAATGTCTCATAGTTCTAGCAGACTGAAGCATCGAATAGAACTGACAATAAATAAAACTGAAATTTACAATAATTTATTGAGTATACTGTATTGTGTTAACCAGTAGCAGAAAACACTATATGACAGCTGTGCTTTGGTAAATCTTTGCTTGTTGTGTTTTGTAGCCCCTGAGGAAGGACGCCCCCTACCTGTCTGTAGTTCCTTTTAAGCAGCCATAGTAGTATCTAAAAAGGGCGCATGAAAATCTGATCTCCTAAATAACCCAGTCTGGACCAAATCTATTTCTCTGAATTACCACTTGGACCACCCTGACAACACCACACAAACCACAATAGCAACACACGCGCACACACGCACACACACACACACACACAAATGCTCAGTTTCATGGTGTGTAAAGATTTAAATGATGAACCTAAATCACATGGAATATGATACGAGATAATCAGATATTTCTAGCTATTATGTGCTGGATTGTTTCAGGGGGATCTCTGCACAGCCTGCACCCGGGGTCTTGCCTGGTGTGGTAGACCCCAGCCTCTTGTGTTTCTTGTGTTTAGAGCTTGTTCCTGTGCTGCCATGCTTAGTGCCTCTGTGCTGTGTGTCAGTCCAGCTCTGTCCAGCCATATAGGTAGGATTTTTCTATATCAGCCACTTCTTCAATCTGCTGGTGGTTCATGCCATGCAGAGGCCCGTCCTTCCATGATGGTTCCTGTTTTTGCTCATCTTTTTTTCTCAGGATTCTGCTGCCCGAGGTACTCACTAATCACATGATCCTTTGTGGCCATCTTCCTGATATATTCATGGATCTTTGTTGTTTCATCTAGGATTGTGGTTCGGACACTCAATAGTCCTCTGCCTCCTTCCTTCCACTTAGCGTATAGTCTCAGGGATCTGGATCTGGTGTGAAACCCTCCATGCATGGTAAGGAGCTTTCTTGTCTTAACATCAGTGGCTTCTATTGCCTCCTTTGGCCAGCTTATTATCCCAGCGGGGTATCTGACAACTGGCAGGGCGTAGGTGTTGATTACCCAGATCTTGTTCTTCCCATTCAGCTGACTCTTCAGGACTTGCCTTACTCTCTGCAGGTACTTGGCGGCTGTCTGTCTCTCTCTCTCTCTCTCTCTCTGTCTCTCTCACCAACAGGTGTTGGCTGAGCTCATTCTGTGTGGGTGTTTATGAGACTGGCATCAAGACTACTATTAGAAACTGCACTGAGGCACCACCCTAATGAAAAAAAATAGCATTTGTATTGTACAGTGAGGATGACAAATTCCCCACCCGAAATAGATTCTGACATGTGCATTCACAGATAGCTACACTGTAAGTTGATATACCAGTGGACAGTATGCAGTATGGTTTGCATATGATAGGCAAACCATAAAGCTTCTCAGATCTTAACGTGGAAATTTCCAAGATTTATTTTAGCCTTTGTTCTGTTAGTTTAATGTAAGGTACTATCTTGTGACTTACCACAAACCTCTTCAAAAACTGACGGGAACCTTCCAGATCAACATTGGATATCTCTACAAAATCTCCCATCATGCCCTCCTCTGAGGCAGGGACATCCTCATAGAACTTCTGAGCTCTGTAGTAGAACTGTTTTTCTCCTTTGATGTACTCACAGGTGACCGGAAACAGCTTCACTGTTAGAACATATGGGAAGACATAAAGGATACCATGTGACCTATCAAAAACCCAGAAAGTCATTTGAACTCACTTATCTGGTGCTTGAATGTCTTTTGTAGCCAACAAGACAAAACTTGAGGTGAGCAACAGTGTTTGAGTGTTGCTGTTCAAGACTCATCCTGTCATGTGTCACAGAATCCCAATACCAAGGAAAGCTCTGTTTCATGTAAATGTGGTGAAATGTGTGAGTATGAGACTTGAGCATTATTGAGGGCCAGAAATATGTGAGATTAAACTCTAAACTCAGCTTTGAGCCAACCACCAGTTGTTCTGATAGCCTAAGAACAAGCATGTAATTGGCACATTTAGTAGTAACTATCACAGCCACATCAGACATAAAATAAGGCATGCTATTTTGCTCTAAATATAGCACAGTGGCGTTGTGGTTAACACTATCACTTCACAGCAAGAGTTTATGTCAGAAGTGCTGCCACTGGCTGCCAGGATTTGTTCCTGGTTTCTGTTTCTAATGCTTATTCACTAATATTAAAGTATTTTTCTGCACGAATCTGCTCCATCCATGCAATTCTTTCAGATTTCCTACCAAAGATGCTCAGAGCTGAGAATGCAACCTCTGGCTACTGTGGAAGCACTCCCTGAGGTACTTGGGCCCTTGGTTGGAAGTGACTTAGTTTTTATACATCTAACAAAATTATGTTATAGTGGTAACCCATGTGTTCAGTTCAATTCAATTCAGTTTTATTTATATAGCACCAAATCACAACAATAGTCACCTCAAGGCAATCAGACAACAAGGTGTCCTAACCAAGCTTCAGCATGTGATGAGAAAGTGTTGTTTAGGAATTTTACCAAATATGAATTTTTAAAATAATGATCAATTAGTTTGACATTATTTCTAAAGCATTTTGCAAGATGACAGCAGACTGCTCTGTATGAAAAGGATTTCAGTCTAATGGGAAATGTAGAATGATAATTTGATCAGCATGGGCCTATAAATAGGGATGCGGTGTGCTATCCTTACACTCAGCTCAGCTGTTATGTGGTACATGACAGCCCTGTAGTTGATTCAAGTTTTATGAATTTACAAATGTTTAAAACTAATATTAAAATATATATATATTGGTGGGATTCTACTAGTCTTAAACTATTCCAGAACCACAGCAGTGCTCAGTCGTAGAGGTTCTAGTGTTGAAATAGCTCCACATCAATATCAAGAAACTTAACATCTGGCTTTCTAACCTAGCCCAACCTTTCACTGCCTCAGTTCTGCTGAGCTGAAGTGAATCCTGCACAATGAATACAACATTTCTGAAGGATTAGTAACAAGCTGTTTGGGGGGTGTGGGTTGTGTGTCAGCTTGTCAAAGATTACCAGTGGCAGAATTCAAGACACCACAGTGAAAGATTAAGAGGGGGGATCTACGTATCTCCAGCTGGACTCCCTCTTCTCATCTAGAAACATCAGGATAATGCAGCCAAGAATCAGTTACTCAATCACACAGCACCTGGAAATCTCACTAAAATAACGTGTAACTTTTCACTTAAGTGATCTCATGGTTATAACCTACCATTTTTCTCACAGTACCAGGTTTGATTAAAGCACCTACAATTCATGTTTACTTGTCATGTTATCCCTCAGGAAGGTGTTGAGAGGAAATGTAAGCACAGAAACATCAAGCAAGACCAAAAAGGACCACATGATACTGTGCTTGTCTGCCAAGAAGTGTCAGTCAAATATCACCCTCTCCATCTATCTCATACCTTCAAAGTGCACCAGCTCATTAGAAGCTGATCTTTGACTTTCTATGCAACAGAATACAACACTTGATTAATCTGTTGTGCTGTTAGTAAATAACCTGACTGCAGCCCTCTGATAGTCATGTATAGCACTGACTGACATGAGTAAATGCTCTCATGCTTGACATGCCATTCCAGTAAAGGTCCTTGTATCAAATGAATGGTGAGGAAAAAGGCACCTTTGAGCCAAAATGACCAACAGATCCAGATCTCCTGTTTCTGTAGCCCATAATCTCATGATGGACACGAGTGCATGAGACGATTAGCTATGACTTAAACTGTTGCAATGAAATGCTGTGCAGGACACTATTCCCCACTATTGTTTTAGGAATGTACCAGCTAGTGAGTGTCAATTCACTCACAAGCACCAACTATACCTATAACATTTGTTCACTTATACTCAGGATGCACTTTTAGGCCAGAAGAAAAAAGCTCTTCTCTAAAATTCCCCAGTCCAGGTTTTTAACAGAGGATAGCCTAAATATGCTCCTGCTGTTTTAGCTCCTCACAAAGCAGAATTTTGTTATACATCTTCTTATAAATATTAATATATCCATGTTAAACACAATGGAACAATGTCAAGTTAGTGAATCCCTTGGAATAACCAGGATTTATGACTGATTACACATTAAATTCAAACTCTTCATCACAAGTCACAATTACAGACAAATACCCAATCTGGCTAAACTCATAATAGTTGTATTTGCTGTTTAAAGTCAAGTGAGCTCTTGAATATAGAAACTTCCCTGGGAAGCTGAGGAGTGTAATCCCCCCCCCCCCCCCATAGTTTGAGCACACCCTGTAGTCCCTATTCTTGAAGATGGGAACCACCACCCGAGTCTGCCAATTAAGAGGCACCACCCCAGATCTCCACATGACATTGCAGAAGCGTGTCAACTAAGACAGCCCTGCAACATCCAAAGCCTTCAGGAACTCAGGGTGAATCTCATCAACCCTAGGGGCCCTGGGTGGATGAGCCAGTGATAAGAGGTTTTTTTTTGTTTGTTTCTTCTTTCTTTTACAGAAGTGTAAACATTTTTTTTTGTTTTAAAGGGAGTCACATGCTTTTTGTCTTTCAGTGGGGATGTTGAAATATACTGGAGGTGTATGCACTCTGAGCATTACTCCAGGTCAGGGAATAAGGTCAAGAGGTCAGGAGACAAGGAGGTCTACAGGAAGGCTACAGCAGATTTAAACAGAGGCATCAAGGATGCTTAAACAAAGTACAGAAAGCAGATAGAGACCAACTTCACAGAAAACAATCTCTGCTCCATGTGGAAAGGCATATCCCACCTAGTCTTTACCAACATCTATTTGCCTACAGGGCCAACAAATTCACAGACGATGCCATCTCCCTCACTCTCCACACAGCTCTCAGCCACCTGGAAAGTCCCCAAACATGCATCAGGATGCTGTTTGTTGACTTCAGCTCAGTATTTAATGCCATCAGCCCCAGCTGACTGATCAACAAACTGCAGATACTACAATTTAGAACCTCCCTCTGTCTGTGGATTAAGGACGTCCTGACTAACAGACCCCAGCATGTCAGGATGGGCACCTCTACATCCTCCACTAAATACCGGTGTTCCTCAGGGTTGTGTCCTGAGCCCAGTCTTGTTCACGTTCCATACCATAATTGTGTCACCATCCTATTTAAACCCTAAAACCCTCATCTAATTTGCAGATGATACAACCATCGTGGGATTGATCAGCAATGACTACGAGGCACCATATAGGGAAGATGTCCAGGCATTGGTGGACTGGTGCAGTGAGAGCCACCTCAACCTAAACACCAAGAAGACAAAAGAATTCATCATTGACTTTCTGAAGTCAAGGACCACACTGCAATCAGGACTCAGAATCAATGAGGAAAAGGTGGAGTGTGTCATGGACTTCAAGTTCCTTGGACTGTATATCACAGAGGACCTGGGCTGGACCATGAACACCACCCACAGTGTCAAAAAGGCCCAGCAGCGTCTCTTTTTCCTAAGAACACTGAGAAAGAACATGCTTCCTCCACCTCTGCTGAGGAACTTTTATTACTGCACATAGAGAGTGTCTGTGGTGTGGTATGCTAGCTGCACCACATCAGAGAATAAACAGCTGCAATGCTCATCAAGGTGGCTTAGCAGATCTTTGGTTGCCCACTCCCATGCCTAGATGAGATCTACTCAAGCCATCTCCTCCGACGGGCCACAAAGATCCAGAACAGTCCCTCCCACCCAGGACATTCTGTTTGCAAATCACCTCTCTGGCAGGCTCAGAGTGACGTGTGTCAGCACCAACAGATTAAAACACAGTGTCGTCCCTATGGCTGTGAAGCAACTGCTGCAGGAAACATGGCATTCCCCTCCCCTTTCCACCCTATTATTAACTCCTAGTCCAGCAATAGGAACAACTGTAATAACTGCTTGCACTTTAGTGACTATGTGTTGTATTTTGCACTTGCTAGCTATTCGCCTTGAGGTGAATGTTGTGATTTGGCGCTATATCCATAAAATTGAATTGAATTGCTGTATAAAGCGCTTTAAGCTAAAGTAGAGTAGAAAAGCGTTATATCAGAACCAGTCCATTTACCATTTACTGTACTGATGGATGAACATTGTACCAACGTTCCAAGTACCTTACTGCCAATGTTGACTTGGTACTTGGGTGCCCAAAGCATGCCATATATCTTGCACACCATTACCCACCAGCCTGAACTGCTGATACGAGGCAGGATGGATCCATGCTTTCATGTTGTTTTTGTGAATTCTGACTCTGAATGTTGGTAGGATCAGTAACTCTTCATCTGTACTGACCAGTCATATGAGAAGTTTATCTGTAGGGGTTTCTGCCATAAAGCATTTTTAAGACATGGCCAAACTTGTGAAAAGCAATGGTTTAGTGGAGGAGACAGAGACAGTCCATCCATCTGCTTCCGCTTATCCTGTTTAGGGTCGCGGGGGGGCTGGAGCCTATCCCAGCAGACATAGGGCGCAA
>JAVDPK010001616.1:73760-89166 GCA_034780415.1 Cichlasoma orientale | reverse complement strand
AGGCCTGGGCCAAGGTGGAATCGAACCCAGGCCTTCCAGATGATATTCTAACTGTGAGGCAGCAGTGCTAACCACCGCGCCACCGTGCCACAGAGATAGTCCAAAATTAAAAACTTTGATAACAGATTTATAAAGTCATAAATGGGTAATCAGTCAGTAAGAAAACAAATGCATACAGGTAGCAGGCACAAAAGCAAAAAGCAGAGACAGTCCAAAGCACATAAAGAAGGAACCTATAATGGTGGAAGCCAAAGCAATAATCTGCAAAAGCAAGGAGTCAAATAAAAGAAAAAAAACATTTGAGAATGGCTGGAACACGACTTCAGAAAGTTCAAAGCCAACCCAGCAAGTTGTAGCTGAACAACAAGCGTTATAGTATATACACTGTGATTGGCTCACTGAATACAGGTGAGACAGAAAATCAGCTGCAACTAAAAAACTAGAGGCTAACTGAAATACATGAAATAGGTGATTTCAAAATAAAACAGGAAGTGAGTATACAGAAACCAAATCATAGCATGAATTTAACCTAAAGCATCATCTTTTCCCAAACATTAACAAGTAGTTTTGTTGGCTACATTTAACAACACTATTACAGAGAATGAAGGTCAAAATCTAACAGCAAGCCAGAGCTAAAGTTGAGTCCCAGTATCCTGCGGTGGCAGTGACGCAGGAGTCAAAGTCATCTATATTTACAAGAAAAAAGAACAACGCAGACATTCTCGAAGAATTTGGATCAGCCTTATCACATCACAAACTCACTGAGCCTGGACACCTACACAAATTATTTCTTGCAGTGAGGTCCAGTAAGAAAAAAACCTTTGTGATTTTAGCTCAGAAGCACCGTGACTCTGGTGAGGCATGACTGAGCCCAGTCAGAAGAATAGAACACACTGCTTCTGTAGAGTGATGAGGCTGATTCAAACTTTTTCTAAATTTGTGTTTTGTTTTTTCATCCATTCCCCAACTTTATATTTTTTTATTAGTATTTCCAGAATGCCCTTAATACTCTGTTGTATTTTTCAGATATATAAGCAAGTGAAATTTGCTTGTATATCTGTCGATCAGCAGATGCTATAGCTTCTACTGAGCATTTCCACTTGCATGCTTCTCCAGCTTTGCCCAATCTCTAATGGAATCAAAATTCAAGAAAATATTTTAAGACTTTTCTGTGACCTTTCTTACCCAGAGGAGTCTTCTCTAGCAAGTACAGGTAGCTGGCAAAGAACTCACTCCTCAGTGTGTGGTGGAGGTGAAAGGACATGCTGTGGCGACACATGGTGTCATCTGTCTCTTTCCAGCGATCCCTGAACGCCTGGTGAGCACCCTTGTACTCAAAGTTTAGTGAGGAGCTGCTATTTTCATCTTCAAGTGTAATCTCCATTGTGTCCTGGTTGTCTTTTTATCCACAAAGTGTGTGAAGAGCAGTGGTGTAGTAGAGAAGTTTAACAGACTGAATGCTATTGACACTGTTCCTCCAGCTGCTGCTATATCTGTCTAGCTGAGTGTTCAACATGCACTGCCAGTGTTCAAATAGTCAGCAGAGATCTTTTTCAGAGGGCAGCACCCAGGATGTCCTGCCAGATTTACTGATCACCTGCTAGGGGCACTGACTGTAGAGAAGTGAGAAGGGGGGCAGGGCATGAAGGAAAGGACTACAGAATCTCGTGATCAACAAATCTGCAGAAGGTGACTGAACTTCAGGGTTTAAATTCCAACACCAAACAGGAGATTTGTATAAATTGGTTTTGGAATACCTGTGTTCAGACACCAGGCAAAAAAATTACTGTGAGCTCTAAGATATCATATTCCATAAGTAAATATGACCAAACTGGCCAACCATCTCTGGTCCTGGCTCTGGTAGTCTCTTCCTCCTTGTTTAGAGAGGATCAGCTGATTTTTCTTTCTCTAATATTCTATTAGTAAGACTAAAGTGAATTGAAATTACTATATTAATGACAATTTTATTTAAGGTAATTTATTCAATTAAATGGAAATGTACATTTTTCTATTTGTTTAAACATTATTGGAAACATTTTATAGGTCCAGCCAAGTTAACTAAATATATATTAGTATATTTATTGGTAGTGTGTGAGTTTTTTTAAACATTGAGCCTAAGCTGGACTCCCCTTTTCTCTGTGCCTCTTGCTGGTTGGGAGGTGATCAAAAACTTATTTCATGCAATAAAATGCAAATTAACTAACTCATCAAAAAAAAAAAAAAAAAAAAAACACTCATACGATGTGATTTTCTGGGGTTTTTTTTAGATCCTGTCTCTCACAGTTGAAGTGTACCTACAATAAAAATTGCTCACATATTCCTTTTTCTATTCCAGTCACTATTAAGCCTTTAACTGTGTGTTTCTTCATTTACAGCAGATTTAGAAACGTACTGCCCCGAGACTCCAGGTGGCAGCAGATTGTTTATGGGTTGAGAGCCACGTTTTGAGAGTGATCAATCAAAAAGTAATCAAAATGTGCATTGAGGTAAAACGGAGGTGGAGATATAGTCAAAATACACTATATAAAAAGTAACAAAATATATATAAAATGTAACAAAATATATACACAAGAATACACATACTATACACTTACTACCAGGGGCGGACTGGGGTTGAAATTCACCCCGGGAGCTTGGTTTGGAGAGGCCTTTTATCCGGCTCTTAATTTATTATCATCTGTAGCCTCATATATTTTAGCTTAACTTGGCAAATATGAATGTTTGGAAGATAAATCCTTTTGCATTCAGTGTTCCCTATATGAGAAGCCTTATACTTGCGTGATTTTATGTATTTGTTTTATTACGAAAAGATGCATTCTTACTTTTGTATAATATTTTTATCAAACTTTTAATTTTTATTTAACACAAAAACAAATGAACAAAACACTGCAAACAAATCTACCAAACAGACCCATAATAATAATAATTTATTCTATATTTTTAAACTGCAGCAGGATGCAGAGTGGAGCCACTGAGTGAAAGCTGAGCAGCAACGGGGTCGTCCCCCACCTCCCTTAGCTGGTGTCTCGCCCTTCACCTCTCCTATGGTGTGCTTGCTGGGCTGTTGTGTTTGTAGCCCCTCCTAATGAAAAACGAAGATCCAGCTCCTGTCATTCAGTTCAAAGAGCCAGCTCTTTCAGCCGAAACGTTCGCGACCGACCATCACTGTGTGCGCCTGTGGCCGCGAGAGCTGCAGCGCGAGTGCTTAATTGGGTAAAAAAAAAAATATTCTGATCACCGGCCAGTTCGGCCTGGATACGACCGGCCGTTTGGGAAACCTCCCGAACCTCACGATGGCCACCACGCCCCTGCTTACTACTATACATGCTATACCACGTGTCAGACTCAAGGCCCGCGGGCCACATCCGGCCGGCGATATAATTGTATACTGCCTGCGAGATGATTTCATATGGCTATTAACAGCCTCCGGGTAAATAGCGCTCCCACCACTTATACTACAAATCCCACAATGCACAGAAACAGATGCCGCACATGCCAAGACCTGTGCGCACGAACACGTTTTACCCTGTTGCCAATGACACATTGATCAGTGGATGAAAACATTGGTCAGCACTTTTTAAAGTGACATTTAAGCTGCCTGACCCCCAAAAATGGTAAAATGGAAAAATATTTTATTTAATGTGTTGAGGAAAAATTTGCTGTTTTCTGGCCATTCAAATTCATATTGCTGATTAAAATATTTTCAGTTTTAGATGTTCAATAAATGTTAATTCTGTTCGGCCGGCGACTTAGGCTGTGTTTTCAATTTTGGCCCATCCTGTGATTGAGTTTGACACCCCAGTAATATACACACTACAATGTAACAAATATTTACACTAAAATATAATATATATGCAGGGTATCTTGTGGGAGGGGGTGTAGAGTGCATAATATAGTGCAAATAGTCCAAGTGCAATTAGCATGACTTGATTGTCTGGGTCAGTGGGGGAGTCAGTGAATGATGGGTGGTTTGGGTGTGGGTGTGGGTGTGGGTGTGTGTGGCTGTGTGTGTGTGTGTGTGGGGGGGGGGGGGGTTGGCATCAGCTGTCCTGATTCAGGGCTCGAATAGCCTGCAGAAAGACGCTCCTTCTCAGCCTCTCTCACTGTTAGCCTTCAGGAAGCAAAGCGCTTCCCTGACCTCAACAGAGAGAAGAGTCCATAGTTGGGATGGCCGGAGTCTTTCACGATCTTTCTGGCTTTGGTCTGGCAGCGTTTGTAGTAGATGGTCTGCAGGTCAGGAAGTTCAGTCTGAATGATGTGTTCTGCTGAAAGCTCTTTGAAGAGCTTGTCTGTCCTGCTTGGTGCTGTGATAGCATGTGGTGTGAAAGACTTTCCTTGCAGCAGTGGAGCTGAATCAGTCTGTTAGAGAAGGTACTCCAGTGCCTATCCAGTAAGTGGTGCAGAGGGTGGGCAGGATTATCCATCATGAATAAAAGTTTGTTCAGTGAACTGCTCAGCACAGCTTCAAAAGTGTCTCATTTGCAGCCAACCAGAGAGCCAGCCTTCCCAATTCAATCTGTTGGTGTCATCAGCTCCAAATTTGCTCCTGCAGCAGACCACAGCAAAGCAGTGTGCTTGCCACAGCTGATTGTTAGAAATTCTATAATTTTGCTGAACATGTTGAAGGCTCTCAGTTTCCTCATGAAATTGAACCTGCTCATGCCCTTTTTGCATGCAGCCTCTGTTTTGGACTTCCAGTTTAGTCTGTGGTCGATATGGATGCCCAGGTACTCCTGCACCACATCAACATCTTGTCCCAGGATAGACACAGGTTGTGTAGCTGTCCTGTTCCTTCTGAAGTCGATCACCACCTCTCTGGTCCTCTTCACATTCAGAAGCAGATCGTTCCTTGCAGATCATCTGGTCTTGCCCAGAGTTGTATTGAAAGTCTGAGGTATCCCAGGTGAACAGGAATGGAGGCAGCACAGGCTCTTGTGGAGCTCCTGTACTGCACATTGCCAAATCAGACAGAGCACTGCCCAGTCTAAAAAACTATGGCTGCTCTGTCAGGTAGTACTTCCAGTGCAATGACAATAAAGCTTATTCTGTTCTATTGTATTCGATGAGATGGTTGATGTGTTTACTGACATTTTCAATAGCATCTTTCTTAGTAACAACAGCTGAATGGTTTTAAATGCATTTGAGATATCAAAGAAGGTGATCTTCACTGTGCAGCTGTTACTATCTAGATGGGAGTGCTTACTCCCATCTAGATAGTAACAGCTGCACAGTCTTTGTAGATGACCATGGTTTGGTGTAATTTTGCCTATGCTTGACCCACAGGAAAAAAAAATGAATGCACTCTGGATGTCCACCCGACTGACAAAACCCCTGTTGTTCATTATGAAGTAGAGGCAAATGTTCTGGGAGAGCATACATTTTGAATTTAAGCTAAAATCATCTTTGTCTGTAAATATGTTTTACCCAAAACTCCTCATGTGGCATAGCTTTAGCTTCACCTGGTTCAAATTCACTGGAGGAATGCTATGTTATTGCATTTTAGGCAATAAAATGTTTATTTTCTTATTTAAAAAATTAATTGAATGCTTTATTTGCATCTTTTAATGTATTTCTAATATTGTATAAAAACAAGGCTTAAGTGGTTCAATGAAAAATCTCCAGAATGTGCCAATTTTTCATCCAGTTAATCGATTAATCATCAGAATAAAATAATCGTTAGTTGCAGCCCTAATTGACATGAGCTGACTTTTCCTTATGTACCTCACATCCAAAAACCTGTTATTTAATGTTTCCCTGTCCATCTGTGCTGCTTTTAGCATTCGACTGAAAAGCCTGATTGCCAACACAGACACGTACTCTCTGGCTCAGAAGGTGGTGGAGGGATGTCAATTGATTCACCCTCCTAAACTCCATGAGGTGGAACAGTTGCTCTTCTACCTGCAAGCAGTTGAGTGGTGTAGATGAGTTTGCTAAGATAATATGACTACAAAAATTTATAGTAAAACTCATTCCTTGTGTGAAAAACGGAAGTAGTTTATCATCACAATTTTTTTGTGAATGTTGCTTTTCACAGACACCCAGGAGAAGAAACAGATCTCACCTCGAGACTTTCCTCCTTACTCCAGAGTAGAGGTAGGGACTGATTTAAGGGATACATCAAACACTTGTTTTAATTATTAATGCAGCACAATACTGGATAATATATAGAATACTGCGTATGTTTTACATGCTGTGCTTCAATGTGGCATTCTATTCAAGAGTGGTGTTTATTTTCTTCCAGCTGGATGAGGAAGCAAACATCAGCAGCATTGATGAGTATGTGGAGCTCCTTTATGAGGACATCCAAGAAAAGATCAGAGGAGCAACTCTCATCCTGCAGCTGGCTCGCAACCCCTACAACCTGGAGGAACTCATACAGAATGGTGCCTTTCTCTTGAAGTTTTTTTCCTCCTACTTTTGTTTTGGGTCTTTGAACCCTCATTTGATAAGGCATACTTCCAACCAGCTTTAACGCTGGCTTATGACCCAAGTCTGCTGCGACTGATGTGGCATGAAATTGTCCTGCCGTGACCATGTATGGTTGTGTTCATGCTTACCAATTATGGTAACACTGGTACTTAAAAGTCATAATAATTGAATGCAATTTGAGGCGTTCTGTTGACAGTTTTGCTGGGATCTCTTTTATAATGGCAGTTTATGGGTTCAATTGTTTTTTGGCTATTGTGGTTATTTCAGAAAGCTCTTTAGAGTGATTTTTTTAGAATGACCGAACACTGAACATGATGAAACACAACCACCTGTCATCAATAGTTTTAAGCCTTTATACAATTAAAATAAGAATAGACCATTGTCATAAGTGGGGAAATTAGCTATAGAAACAAAAAAATGTAACAAACTTTAAACATGTTTATTAAATGCAATAATAATAATAAGTTCTGAAAAAAAGGCAGGGTACAGCAGTGCAGTAGCTTCTCAGCTACCTGTAAGAGTACTAGATAATAACATGAGGGATATGTTGAAATATAGTTCATATATTTGAACTCAAGGATGCCATTGTAGTAGTCGAAACCAGAGCTCAAGACAGCATTGGGCAGACTGAGGCTCCTGAGGACAGCGGGCTTGAGCGGGGGAACACACTGGCTGACAGGAAGGAGGAAGTGGTATGACTAGAGGCAGAAGAGGGGCAAGCAAGCTGGCCTGCTAGTGAGGCTTACAGCTGACAACAGACACCCCCCCCCCCCCCCTTGCCAACACTCTTTCTGGATGAGGAACTGCTGTGCACTTCTGCTAATGGAGACATGGCTAACAACAACATGCCCGATGCAGCGAACCAGATCAAAGGGCTACTGTTCTTCCGAGCAGATCCAATCAGCAGTGGAGTATCTGTCGCTGAAGTGCCAGCCATACTACATGCCTTGGGAGTTTAGAGTCACCTTCATTGTGACTGTGTATATTCGCCCTATCAAGGTTTTCAAGTAGTTACACAACCATATCTGTGTGCCACAAAACAAGCACCCAGAGGTGTTTTTCATGGTAGCGGGAGGCTTTAATCATACTAAGCCGCTAGCCCCAGCATCTCTCCATAGCAACAAGGAAAATCAACATGGTAGGGCAGGTGTACACCAACAGACGGGAGGCATACAGAGTGGTGCCACGCCCCCACCTGGGCTTCTGACCATATCAACATCATGCATCATTCCCACTCACTGTCCTGTGGTTAAATACAAGCCTAGCACAGCAGTTTCCATGCTTCAGAACTGCATCGAGTGAACCAACTGGAAAACCCTGGAAAGCAACAGGTCCAGACGATATTCCAGGTTGCTGTTTATTTTTACCTCATGATAATTCAGATTGACCTCAAAAACTTCAGTGTGTGGTTTTATTGTTGTTTCTGAGATTTCAAAGACCTTCACAGTCCTCCTTGGTGGATGGGGTTTGCTTAGGTGTAAAGCTGCAATGTTAAGTCAGTCACATAGCTTCCTAACAGAAAATGAATCGGCAACTCAGCATGGTGTTAGTTCAGGCAGTCTGCAAAGTCAAGCTCAGCCACGATCCCAGCAGACTATAGCAGATTTGTAGTATGGTATTGGATAAGCTGATGGCTTATCCAATACCATACTACAAATCCTATTAATAAATCTCATATAGAGCTACTTTAGCTTCTTTATCCTGCCCACAATTGTTGTATGTCTGCAAGCTGCCACCTTCATCACAGTTATTTCCATGCTGTATTTGAGTTAATCAGTGTTATATCTGTTACATGGAAAGACACAGAGGCCCTAGAACAGAGCCAGGTCACCACAAACGAATAAATGCATAATCTCCTAACTGTAATGATCCTGACTGAATTTTGATCATCATTAGTTCACAGAAGTAAATTGTGCCAAACACCTGTTGCAATATGTTTTGTTCTTTTCTGACATTAAAATGAATTTGATATTTTGCTTTCACATTTGTCCACCCGATTAAATATTATCCAGAAGATCAATTGAATATCAAGTAAGAAATGGTTACATTATTCAGTAATACGAATAACAATTAGCTGCAGTCCAAACTAGGTAGTCCTGTACTCGAGTAGATTGAACCCATTTGCCTGTTCAGAGATGGTCTTCCTTGATCTTTCCCAGCTCTATAAAAAAGTACTTTTGCCTAAAATTGGAACTGAACTCGATGTTTTTTGGAAGACAATCCATGAATTAGTGCAAAGCTTCACATAATTGCTCGCTAGAACTCCTTAAAATATTGTTCCAGTGTTATCAGCTCCTCCACTCTGCTACTCTTTGATTTGGGAAGAAAACACAGCTCAGCTCCTGCTTTTCTCCCTTTCGTGACAACCAGCCTGTTTTCTTCTAAAACAGCATGGAGCCATCATTGTCTGCATCCTTTGTGAGGTGGCACGCCTTCATTTGTTTCTGTCATAAAGCATCGTCCACTCACTCTATCTGTCACGCCATATCAGCCGGTCCAGTGCTGACCGAGCATTCGTGTAAACTGAGAAGTCTGGGGTCAGGGTGGAAAGAGGAGATGGACCATGTGACATATGCCGCAAAGCTCCCACAGGTCACAATCCCCAGTAGCTGTCAGCATGATCGCATTCCCCAACACTCCTTTAAATTAAACTCCAGCTGCACTCCTCTTCCACACACTTTGTGTTTCTTTCCTTTTCCTTTTTCATCTCTAGCGCTTTATTTTCTGTCCTGCATATTCAATTCAGCTCAATTTTATTTATACAGCGCCAAATCACAACAGTTTCCTCATGTGCATTACACATATTTTTACTGACTCCTGTTTACGTATGTGTTTTTAGAGACTGCCCTTGGAGCCCTGGCCAGTGTCCTAAGAGAAGACTGGAAGCAGAGTGTGGACTTGGCAACAACCATTATCTATGTTTTCTTCTGCTTGTCCAGGTGAATAATCAAGCATATTGTTTTAGGAGTTGTCATATAGCAAGGTGACATGCAAGCACAATTGGTCTATCTACAATAGAGGCACTGATTTTGACTTATGGAAACATGTATTTTCCTATTTTGTCCATTTAATGAGCAAAAATGTGTTTTATGGTTGGGTAAAATAAACCCCAATAACAAAACTATTTGAAAATATGATTTTACTATAATGCTAGTACTTTTCCTTTTCTCGCCCCTCCACAGAGCTGGGTTGGGGTTTTGTTGAAGCCAAACTTGAGATTCAATGAGGGCTCATTCTCAATTTGATAAAAGTTTATCAAAAACCTATTTTCAAGGTGATATTTTTAGAAGTGTTTTAAGATTTATTGTCTACATGGGCCCCAAAATTTATGGATACATGGACTGACAAATGTGAAAGCACTTGTTAGTGTGGAACAAGGCACCGTCAGTCATGGGTCCCTTCAGCGCAGAATGCTGATTCTCATGCCAGCCGTTTCACACTCGGCTGCGAACCGTTCCACTGCGAGCTGGAGGCCACCACCTGATGAAGCCAACAGGACCGCATCATCCACAAAGAGCACAGATGAGATTCTGAGGTCACCAAGGCAGAAGCCTTCCGCCACATGGCTACGCCTTGAAATTCTGTCCATACCTGGACAGCCGGAATCTGGACAGCCAAACATACCAATTCTATGTGACTCGTTAATATATCAATCCAGTCCACGTTCAGGTGTTTGGAGTCGTTCAGGCTGAAGCACTTCACTCCCATGCTAGGAAGACAATTCCATTATTATTGTAAAAGCACCACTCTGTCTAAATTGTAACTGTACCAGAACTAAGGAGCCCAAAATAGGAGAACCACACCCAGATCAAAGGTTCTAGTAGTTTTGTGTGTATTTGTTTGCATTTAAAGCACAAACCTTTCCAGTAATAACACTCAAAAGCTTTTGTTACCCATGTCATTTCCTCCCATGTTCATATTTCTGAATATCAGTTTTAGCAGCACTGGCGCTTACAGTCATTTGCTTTTGCTCTTATCTTTGTCCTCTGCTCTCCCTCACTTTCTAACAGTAATCATCCACCTTTGGCAGCATGCCCAGTACTGAAATTTACTCTTTAGATGGGTAATCGGAAACACTAAAATTAACCCTCACTAAAATAATACATAAACCTCTGTCAGGGCTGATTTAGGCTTCGAGAGGATGTGGATGTCTGAAAACTGATTGTCATTCTTGGCTTGTCTCCTTGTCTATGTTGTACTATTTGGATTGTGAAATGGCGCAGGTTGGGCTGATTATACGTCAGGCCAGGACATAGTATTTGACTGGATGTGTTTTGACTTTGACAGTTTACTCTGTAAACTACTTCAGGGGTAACAGATTGGGTCATTTTAATGACAGCTCCCAGCTGGAATCCCAAATTTGATTTTTCAGTTTTGAAAATTAACTTGGATAAATGAAAGTCTTTCTCCTTCAGTTTCTCCCAGTTCCATGGCCTGGTCACATATTTCAAGATTGGGGCCCTGTGTATGAGTATCACTGAGCATGAGCTGAAGAGCTATGACCTCTGGCAAGATGAGCTGCAGAAGAAAAAGAAGGCTTATATCCGTTTCTAAAACCTCAAAAACACTCAAAGGTTTTCATAAAAAGATGCTAATTAACAAATTAGCTGATATCTGTATTGAAAGTATGTTATACAGTCTGGCATATGTTCAGTATAAGATGACTGCTGTATGTTTTTTGGTTGTTGTTGGGGTTGTTTTTTTTTTGTGCTTTACATTTATTTGAGTTATTTATGTCCTTGACTGTGGCCACATGAAGAACTCTCTGAGAACCAAAATCTAAAGAATTAAAAGAAAGAATATGACAAGTCTTTCAGAGAGTACCAGAACCTCCGGATCAAGCAGGACCAGCTTCTCAGTGATGCTGTGGTCTTAAAAACTTTTAATCCATGTACATCTCATTCTACTTGATGATCTGTTCAGCTGACCTGGGGCCTGTTCTCCATATGTAGTTGTAATTACGTCCGCCAAGGAGGTTATGTTTTTGGTAGCTCATGTCTGCATGCATTTCATTCTGTCTGTAAATGTGATAGCTGTAAAAGTTTTGAATGAATCCTGATAAAACTTTATAGGGGGGTAGAGTGGGGTCATGTTAACAATCCATTAAAATTTGGCTTGAATCTACCAAGTTTTCATGGTCAGTTCCATGAAAAGTGATAAAAAGCCTAATAACTGTGATTCTTACAGGTGTGGTGTGTATTTTCAACATGCAGAAAGTATAAAAGTAAATGCTGCCCAGAGAGTGACTGCCTTTGTGGAGGTTTGTGCTCTTGGAGTGCTGCTTATTGTTGATGATTTGGCGTGATCCAGGATCTTTTGGTTCTTTGAGCAATTGTTACTACATGAAGTCAAATTAACTGAGGGTCGGGTATATTTATTGTCACAGACATTAAATGACAAATTAAACTGTGTCATCTGACCATGGATGCAACATTCTGTTGAGAGGAACTGGTTGTGATTGATGCCCTAATTACTCAGATAAATGGATTCAGATAGGTACCTACTCAGGAGCAGATAATTCACATACAGTTGTGGTCAGAAGTTTACACTCATCGTGGGCATGAGTGTCATGGTAATTTGGGGCTTTTAATGCTTTCTTTGAACAGTTATTTTCCAAGGGTGGCGTGATTGTATAGCATGCATCTTTAATGACTTTAAAAAATGAGAATTGGGACACATGTTTGAATTGGATTTTCTCTAAACCACACAAAGTCAAAAGTATGCATACACTGTGTTGCCAAAAGTATTCACTCATCTGCCTTTACATGCATACAAACTTGAGTAAAACCCAATTCTTAACTGATAGGGTTAAATATAATGTCAGTCCACCCTTTGCAGCTACAACAGCTTCAACTCTTCTGGGAAGGCTTTCCACAGGTTTAGCAGCGTTTTTATAGGAATTTTTAACCATTCTTCAAGAAGTTCAGGCTCTGTGCAGGCCAGTCAAGTTTTTCCACACCAAGCTCACTCATCCATGTCTTTATGGACCTTGCTTTGTGCACTGGTGCACAGTCGTGTTGAAACAGGAAAGGGCCATCCCCAAACTGTTCTCACAAAGTTGGGGGCATGAAATTGTCCAAAATATCTTGGTGTGATGAAGAATTAAGAGCTCCTTTCACTGGAATTAAGGGGCCAAGCAGCAGCATCCAACGTTTTGCATTGTGCTTGGTGATGTAAGGCTTTGGATGCAGCTGCTTGGCCATGGAAACCCATTCCATGAAGCTCTTTACACACTGTTCTTGAACTAATCTGAAGGCCACATGAAGTTTGAAGGTCTGTAGCGATTGACTCTGCAGAAAGTTGGGGACCTTTGCCCCTCAGCATTCGATGACCCCGCTCTGTGGTTTTACGTGGCCTATCACTTTGTGGCTGAGTTGCTGTCATTTCCAATCACTTCCACTTTGCCATAATACCACTAAAAGTTGACTGTATAATATTTAGTAAACAGGAAATTTCAGGACTGGACTTGTTGCACAGGTGGCATCCTATCACACTACCATGCTGGAATTCACTGAGCTCCTGAGAGCGACTCGTTCTTTTATAAATGTTTGTAGAAGCAGTCTTCATGCTTTGGTGCTTGATTTTATACACCTGTAGCCATGGAAGTGATTAGAACACTTGAACTTGGCAATATAGTATATATATATATACTCAAGCCTGCCATGAACTAGAAACTGCTGTTACACCAGCCAGTCCACAGACTGGACTGAGAAGGTGCCAACCAAGAAAGAAACCCCTAATCCAAAATCAATTCTTTCAAGCTCAACTGAAATTTGCAGCTGCCCGTATGGATAAGCCAACTGAATTTTGTAGAAGAGGTATGCTTGGAGGAGTAAAGGTTCAAGCCTAAGAACTGTCAAGCATGGTGGAATAATGAAGACAGAGGACTACTTTCAAATTCTTCACCTCAAATCAACAGAAACCTGGACACTATTGGGAGTTCCAGACAAATTTACCATAGGATTTGTCAAAATTACCATAATATTCATGCCCATGCAAACTGTAGACTTCTGGCCACAACTGTATGTAAGTTAATTAACAAGCAATATTAGGAGAAAATCTGGGGGTTCCCTACCAACACCTATAAAAAAATTATAATAAAATGAAGGTTATTAATATATTAATTTCTCCCAATACTGTAAGATTTGTTTTTAAAGGACAGAACATTAATTACTCTGTCATCTATTATCAGATCATCAGAAAAATCCAAATGTTTGACAAAAGTTCTTGTAGATTTTGTTTTTGTTCTTTTTTCCTTGGTTTGTTGATACTTGTTGTGAAGGAATAAATTACTGGAGCATATAAATTATGAAGCCATAACTGCAGTAGATAATCAAAGCTTGCTATAGTTAAAAAAATAACCTTTCAACTTTTACTTGGTTTTTTTTTTTTTTTTTGGGGGGGGGGGTCATTTTCAGATAGACATCCTTCACTTTTTAGTTCTTAATTATGCTTAGTGTGCTGTACCAAAAAAAAAGTAATAGAAGGATTTTTTATGCTATTTGTTTGCTGCCCTGTTTTGCCTCCTTCTTTCTGGTTTTTGCTGCTTCTGTGATTTCGCCTTTAGTATGAATCACTGTAAATTACTCATTCATTTAATTTGTCATTTTTCAGAATAAATGAAACTTTGCCCTTTTCAGTTTCTCACATGCAACGATGTGCTCTTTTTCTTTGACATACATAGTGAGTTGGAGCCTTTGAGTGTTCTACTGGTAATCACACAAAAAAATACCTAGGGCTGTGGGAAAGTATCTTCAATGTTTTAAAGTTTTACAAGTAAATACAAGATTAATCAATAATTAGCTTAATTGTTGGTTGCACCTCTGAGGTATATGCAGCTAATCTGCTTGAGGACATGTCAGTGGCAGTCTTAGAGCCAGTAACCTGCATAGAGCACTTGTTTGTTCACAGAGTATAGAATGAACGTGTTTTGTCTGTTTCTGTAAAAACCAAAAGTCCACAAAGTCTTAAGCTGTGAGGGTCACTGTATTCAGTTTGTGGAACTCAAACTGTCTGTTTTGACTCCAACCTTGATTGAATTCGGCATGCTCTCAGACAGCCGTTCAATATGTGACTATGAGCAAAGACTAGTTTTATCATGTGGATTCCAGTCTGTTTGTTTAACCTCTGCAGTGCAATCATACAAACCGCATTTGAAATTTTATTGGAGATGCCAGAATTTCCAGATACCAGACAACTTTGGCTGAATTCCACATCTGGAACACATGCGTGCATGTGTCTGTGTGTGTTCATTCTTCTTCAGTGATGACAAATTAAGCTACACCAGTGCATTCCAAAAAGTCTGAATATCATGAAATTTAACTATGCATTCAAATTCTGTGCATTACCCTCCTTGTGGAGGGTGTTCATCATTATCAGCTGAACAACTGTGAAGTTATCGGTTTTCTCCATGATTGTAGTTGCATGTACAGAACTAGATCAAGAGATATACTATATTTATACAGTTTTAATAGTAATTTACTTAAACTCAAAATGAAATATTCGAATATATTGAGATATTGGATGAGTAATAAGCCATAATCATCAAAATGAAAACAAAAAAAGGCTTGAAATATTTCAAGGTTTTCATAAAGGTTTACCTTTTTTAATTCAGCTACATTTTTTTCATAATATTCAGATTTTTTGAGATGCAGTTATAGGTCTTTAATTGTTTTACTTTAATATATATTTGTTAGTTTAGTGTATTTTTGTGCATGTGTCTGTTTTTCTAAATAAGTAAGGGGTTTATTTATGGACCCCATTTCTAAACAATAGTTCTAAATGAGAGGAGGCTTTAAAATCAAGTAACAGGAAAAGTTAAAATGACTGTACAAGAATGACTGTTGCTTCTGCCGTCTTTGACCCTGAAGTTGCTCTGTGTCTGCTGCTCAACCTGGCTGAAGACAAACACACACACACACACACACACACACACACACACACACACACACACACACACACACACACACACACACAC
>JAVDPK010001616.1:45772-59854 GCA_034780415.1 Cichlasoma orientale | reverse complement strand
GAGTTCTAGGTAGAAACACTCATAACTCTCGTGTGTCTTGTAATTTTTTAAAAATTACAATGTTAGAATAAAATATAGACATATTTAGGAAAAGTCAGGGACCCACAGTCACATGGGGTTAATAGGAAAAAAGATATTACACTTCAAAATTTGAAAATGGTCAAAATGACCACCTTGGGAGTTCTAGTGTTAAATGTAGAGTGGTGTATGAACACAGAAAGAGTGACAAGAGGTGAATGAAAAAGAAATACTGATTGGGCCTGATTTTTCAAGTCCTTGTATGTGAGAAGAAGGATTTTAACAAGGAGCCAATGAAGAGGAGCCAATATGGCCAATATGGAGCCCTGTCTGTACTTTCGCTGCAGAATTTTGGATCAGCTGAAGGCTTTTCAGGAAGCTTTTGGGAGAAACTGATGGTAATGAATTGCAGTAGTCCAGCCTTGAAATAATAAATGAATCAATTAACTTTTCAGCACCACTCTGAGACAGGATGTTTCTAATTTTAGAGATATTATACAAATGCAAGAAATCATTTACATATTTGTTTAATATGTGCATTGAAGGACATATCCTGCTCAAAAATGACTCCAAGATTCTTCTCAGTGTCACTCGGAGGCAAAGATAATGCCATCCAGATTAATTATCTGATTAGACACCATGTGTCTAAGGTTTGTAGGGTCGAATACAGTAACTTCAGTTTTATCTGAATTTAGAAGCAAGAAATTAGAGGTCACCCAGGCCTTTATGTCTTTAGAACATTCCTAATTGATGTGTGTCATGATGTTCATGGAGCGATAAAGCTGGGTACCATCTGTATAGCAATGAAAATGTATGCTATGCCTTCTGTTAATACTGCCTAAGGGAAGCATGTATAATGTAAATAGAATTGGTCCTAGCACAGAACCCTGTGGAACTCCATAATCATTTACATGTACAAGATTCAAGAGATTCAAGAGCGCTTTATTGTCATGTGCACAGTCAGTTACACTGAACAATGAAATTCTTACTCTGCACGTCAACATTATGATTCTGTTATAAAGAAAAGTTCAACTTTATGATTCTGATACAATTATAGAAGCAAATTTAAAGTGCATGAACTTATACAGTATAGCAAGCTGTAAATGATTGTGCTTCAATTATCACTGCTCTCCCTGGTGTATACACAAGATATTACCACCAGTTTTCCTAAATGCTTCTTTAGGGGCATTACCACGTTTGATTGCATGGTCGACGTCTCTTGTGGGGGATCTCATTATTAAGGATCCCCCATAGTCCTGATAAGGACTAGGACCACACAGTCCTCATTTATAAAATGCTCTACCAACCATAAAATTATGGCTAACAGGTTGATTTACTGTAACTGTTTCAGTGCTGCTAGTTGTTTAACAAACAATGACTTACTGCTGAAGAGACAGAGAGTTAAAGAGAGAGTTAAACTACTTAAATCCAGCTTCACAGACAGTGTTAAATCTATACGTTTTTAGAGCAAAGCTCTATGGTGTAAATTAGCCTTTATACATGTTGAGTTTTATGTTCAATTTAAACCTGCACTTACCAACATTTTAATACTTACAAGAGATGTAATATAGGTGTCACTGATAGAGACAAACATATAGTTTTAAAGATATTTTCTATCCTCTTTAGATTTGAGATAGATAGATTTTCATATCACATTCAAACATCAAAACTGGTGGGGACTCCAAAATAGAGCCTAGATAGAAAGTAAATATCTTCTGTATCTGCAGAATGTGTTTTTGTTGTATTTTCATTTGACTCCAAATGGCCTGAAGTTAAATGGAGTTTTAAAATTACATCAAGATGTCTAGAGCTGGAGAATCCACAGAGCCCACTTTCCACTGTTTTCATTTGCTTGTACTACTAACAGGGGCGCTGTTTCTATAAAGGCACCTCGAAGTGGAATTTTTAATTGTATTTCCAAAATGTAACTGTGGTGTTATTCCTCAATATTATTACTGTATGCTTTCCAGAACTTTTAGATGACACCGGAGCTCTGTGGCACAAAAGTATTGTATATAAAGCTTTATCTATCTATACTTGTTACAAATTTACATTAACTGCTGAAGAAGCATCACCCACCTTTCCCTTGAATTGTGTGAAAAGAACTTCCATTGTATTTAGGTGAACATGAGAAAATTTCAATATCTCAAAGCTAGGGGAAATCTATTCAGAACTGTAATCCAGGTGAACTGTGACTTTAAACAGCATGAAAAGATTGCCTTCCTGTTGTTTTTGTCTACCAAGAGACACAACAAACTGAGAAACTGCAGTAGACTGCTGCTGATTCTGTACTGAATGTTAGTTGACTTCCACCAGGAATTCAAGAGGCCTTTCAGCCCATTAATATTTTTTAAAAACGCACATCCCTTCTAGATGTGGTCATTGGCATCACATGGAACATTATGGCACAACCAGTCATTCATCCATAGACTTCCCTCCTCCTCTTCTGTTTATGTTGCAGCTGATGAGGGCCAGAGACAGCTCAGCCTGTGCATTCTGTAGCACATCAGCATGGAAGTCTATATTTGCCAACACAGACTGCATACCACAGGTAACACTGGCTAATGTACACTGCCAGCAGACCAAGACAGACACATTAGCATCAGCAACTAATGGCATACAGGAATTAATGCCTGAGAAACACAGCAAGAGTGAAGGATACACCACATCTGGAACCAAAGCCCACCAGAGGGTTGATGCTCAGTCTTCTCTCTCTCTGTGTTCACAACTCTGTTTTTCCTCCTTCATTTCTCTTTCCACTAAGTCCTGAAAGCAACCTGGCACCATTTCAGGGCTCAGGGGTTGAGCAGGCGACCTAGCGGTATAGCGGTGCGGGCGGTGCAGGTTTGAGTCCCGGCCTGTCGCCGTTTCCTGCATGTCCTCCCCCATATCTCTCCTCCCAATTTCCTGTCTCTCTCCACCTCAATAAAGCCGCTGTGGCCAAAAAAATCGTTAAAAAAAAAAAAAAAAAAGATGTGACTATAGCAAAAGTGGTCAGTAATGTGTCACTGTGGATATGGGTGTTAGATTTTCAAAACTTTGATACAATCACGACGCACTTGTGTCGAACCTTTGTTTCAGAAAGCCTCGCTTTGCCTATCACTAAAAATAACTGCACATTGGACCCACACATTCAGCACCATTTATTAATGCAAGTTAATTCCAATGATTAGCATTACCAAAATGTTTGGAGGTTGTGCTGCTCCATGTTACCACCATCATGGAGATTCAGACTGTTAGACCTATTGTAGGGTCTTTACCTTACAATATAAAACTCCTTGAGTGAACTGTTCTTGTGACTTGGCACTATATAAATAAAATTGAATTGAATGGGAAATGGCCAAACCTTTTTACAGTCTGAGATTTGGAGCGTACCAAGTGGGTAAAAAAAACGGGATGGAGGGAGTTTGTTTTTGAAACATTGCAAACTCATTTTTATATTTGTGGTTCTATGTGAAGTCCTGAGAAATAAGTAGAACGTCTTCTTTATTCTTTTGTGTTAAAATGTTAACTATGTGAGTTAATTGATGTAATGTTTACATGGTTTATTCTGGTAGGAGGGGCTTAAGCTTTATAAGCCTAGGTCGCTGGGAGTTCAGGGTGGCATTGAAAGACAGAAGTGCTGTCGAGTTGCCCAAACACATAGGCCCAGCTTTTGAGCTTTTGTTTCAGTTGATTTCTGATTGTTGTATTCGTATTGTTGTAGGGTCTTTACCTACCATACAAAGCGCCTTGAGGCAACTGTTTGTTGTGATTTGGCGCTATACAAATAAAATTGAATTGAATTGAATCCTGAGTTTCCTTAGGTTCTGTGAATAGTTTTAAGTTGTTGTATAGTTTTCTTACTTTCTTTTTACCTTCTTTTTTTATTGTCCATACTACCAACCAGAGCTGCCTTGTTATCTGTTAGCATCTGTAAATAAATTGCACATTTGTGGAAGTGAATTCTGCCTGCCGTATCTGTAGCCCTCTTTCACTGCTCATAAAACTGTTCAACTTTTTTGCCCAGCATGTTTTAGCAGTGCCTCATCCTTCTGAGGTATGTTCTACTGTGCCTTTACAGGACCTAGATGCTGTAATAGATGATCCTGCTCTGATGTTTCACTTCTGCTTTTCTACTAAGCTTTTTCATACCTGAAAATGTAGCCTTTTCTGACCAGAGTGTAAAGAACTAAAGAACCCCCCACTCCGTCTGTCTGAGACTCACCAGACTTCCACTGCTGATCATATATTGCGTGTGATGATGGATCGTTTTTGCTGATTAAAAGAGAAGAAAGGAAGAGTCAACAGCCATTTACCCAATATTTTTTTTCATCCTGTGTGGACGGGACCTTTGCCAAAGTAACATGAGAACATTTAGAGTCCTTGTATTTTCTTGTTATTGAATTTATGCCATTTGTTTATTTATTCCCAAGGGTTCATGTCCACTTTGTTTTCTTTTGTTATCCTCCTAGTTCACCTTCCCTCACAAAAAAAAACCCTAATCCATTTCAGTACAGTGAATACTGGTTCTTCCATCTGTCCTGTTTGTAAAAATTGCATCCCTGACAAACTGTTTTGCTGCATTTTCCACCTATTTATCCTTTCACCTTTCTTGTACTTTTAAGACCCCTCTCTTTTATCACTTTCTCAGGGTGATGACTGACCTGCCCTTTTCCCCTTCTGCTGCTTTTAATGGGGTCACCATTTGGTGTGATGTGGGGTTTACAGAGTGGGGAAGTCAGGAGTAAGGGGGGAGTACTTACGGAGATGGAAGTGGGGGTGGAGGTAGGTGTGTTGGTGTGATTGCAGCGTGGTGCTGTGCCCCTGACGAAGCCTCCAGTGGCTATCTGTGGTAAATAAGCAGACGCAGGTGCCAGAGAGTCTAGACAGGGCTGATTTGAGGTCCAGGGCCCCTGGTATGTAATACCTAACCCAGGTCTGGCTCAGTCTTTCTCTCCCTTTTTCTGATTCCTAACTCCTCACAGTGCACCTCTGCTCCCTACCCACTACTACCCCTTTCCTGTTTAATGTTAGTGCAGGGGACATGGACAGACAGACCTAGGGAGCAGGAGGAGGGTGCTTTTTCTCTAACATGCCTCCTTTCTAATAAATGAACATTTTCTTATTTCTTTCTTTCTCTTTTAAATTATTTTGGGGCATTTTTTGCCTTTATTTCATAGTCAGTCAACAAGAAGAGACGTGAAATAAAAAACAGATTATATATTAGATCTAATTACTGCATTTTAAATGGTAAAAAAAAAATCATCTCACTCTGCATTAACCTGGCTGCTAACAAGAGCAGTACCCAGCTCATTTGTGAAGGTACGAACTCCAAAGAACAGAAAACACAATATTCAGGTATGAGTCTGTATCACTATTTCTTTTTAAATTGTTCTTTTCCTTCTTCTTCCTTTATGTTGCCCTAAGGTAACAGTCTAACAGGAGTTTGAGGGGAGGAGCAGCAGCCTGAGCCCGACTGCAACACAACATAAAGAAATACTTGTCTGCTTAATTATTTATTTATTCATCCATATGTTTGTTTGTCGTGATTTCTGCTGTGTTGTGTGCCTATGTTACTTGTAAAAGCTGCTACTGGAACTTTAATTTCCCTGACGGAACCTTCCTAAAGGGATTAATAAAGTTTTATTCAATCTAATCTAATCTAATCTAATTAAAATTTTGAAATATAAAACAAATCCCCAAATTGTTCCCAATCAAAGAAAAACAAAGTTGGTCTGTATTCCAGCCTTTAAGTTAAATAGTTAATCATTAAGACTGTGTGTGTTTATCAGATGCATGACCAGAAAAGGTACAGAAGATTTATTTTACATTTTTTCCAATGTGTGATTACCCAAGTGTGTAATATTGAATTTTTTTAGCAACAGATCGCAGTATTTTCTGTCTTTATATTGTCAGCAACTTAATGGTCACACATTACATCTTTTCATCTTCTACCAGCTATGTTTATTTAATCGGGCATTGCATTTTCAGGCAGACCACAAAGTTCTGCTCAGTCCACACCAGCCCACATCCAGTTGGCTATATCTCATATAGGGTGTGCTGTTTAAGTTACTTTAGCCTTCTCATAGTTGGAAAGCTCTTTTACATCCCACATTCACCCCTGCTCTTCCTTTATGCTATATTTGCTGTATCTGACGTAATCAGTGACACATCTGATTTTATTGATGGCTGCTCTGTACTGTGCTGGGGGCTTTGGTGCTGCCCTCCCCACCTCCAGCTTTCCATGTAAGGAGGGGGCATCTCAGAACATACCCATACTGCCATGCTCTTCTTTTGAGTACAGTGGTACAGGGTATTGTTTTTGGTATGTTTGTCTGTTTGTTCATTAATATTGCAGCTGTATTACCAGCATGATTCATACCAAATTTGGAAGGATGGTCAGTGACCCCTAGATCACCTTAAATTTATGCCATATTGTGTCAAAGTCAAGGTTAAAAAACAAATCCAGAAAATTTGAAAAAAAAATCCCTATCCCTATTTTTCCATAGGGGGGAAAAAAATTATATCTCCCTCAAAATATCAGATTCATCTGATATTTGGTACACAGTTGTGGAGGGCCAAGAACATAGTGCAAAACTGAATGCCATCTAAATCCAATCCCGATTCTGGATTCTGGATCTACTTGAATCTAACATGGGAAACTCAATTTAACACATTTTTTTTATCATATCACAGCTGAAAAAATACACATCATCCTCATTTGTTGCAGTAAGAAGCATATCACTATTATCCATGGACAGGTAACATTTGGGATATGGGACTGGGAAATGATCCAGATACATGAATATATGACACAACTTTTGACTCTGTATCAGTCCAATCACTCAATTCCCCTATTATCACCCACCTGACAAATTGCATATTTTTTCATTATACGAGATAAAGGTTTTACAAAAAATAAAAATGGCCATAAAATATCATAAAAAGTTATATTATTTCAACTTGTTAAACCTTGGACAATAGGACCTGTGTTATCTCATGATTCAGTGTTAGGAGAGTGACATGTTTGTGGGACAGACAACATTCAAATCAACTAAAACATCTACCGGGGGTTGTTGTGCCCGGTACCACTTGTTTTGTGACAATGGAAACTTTTACTTTACTAGCTTGCATCTCCTTGTGGACAGAGGTAGATCCCCTCCAAAGGTGCAGAAAAGCTACATGATTGTGTTAATCAGCGTTGTTTATAATTATAATATTCTCCTCCAATCTGCATTTTTATGTCTGTGTAATAGTAGCTTGTCACATAATTATCACATTTCTTAGTTTTATTTAAAAAACAACTTCAGTACCACTGACCAGCCAACCTTTTGTGAAAATAACAACATATAAACATAAGACAACACTGCTCTGTCTTAAGCTTTAACTAATCACTTTGTTGAAGAGTAAAACATTAAATACAACAATTTTATGTGTTTAAGCCAGTGGCCTTCCTTAGAATCATCCAAATAAAATGGCATCTCCGATATGTCGCGACTATACTATGGGCCTGAAAACTGAAGTGAAACAATGGCTTTTAAATAGTGTTTTTATTTATTTTAAATTCTTTGGTTTGGCCTACAAATCCACAGTTAATTACTAAGTTCCCTCACTTTTTAAATTGTTCTTTGTGTGCTGATAGGCTCATGTTGGACACCTTGCAACTCAGATCAGTGAGGATGAGTTTGAGGAGTTCGTGGTCGAGTGTCTGGGGACACTGGCCAACCTGACCATCCCCAATCTGGACTGGGCTTTGGTGCTCAAGGAGTACAACCTGGTGCCCTACGTGAAGACTCAAACCAGGTGGGTGTGGATTGATTCCTTCACCATTTAACTGCCTGGAAGATGAGTCTTAAAACTGTTTTGACAATATTTTTTAGATATATATATGATTCATATAAATCAGTTACAGAAATGTGTTAGATAACCCTGCCACCATTAACTCATCTATATTTCTTTAAAACTAAAGGCCTCTCTCATGACCGGTTTTAACCTCTAACTACTTTTCATAAATCACATTTATCAGTGATATGTCATGGATGATGTGAGGACAGAGAACATACAGTACATGGATTTTATGCTTATGTTTACCTTTAATGAGTCCTGATTCCTCCACCACAGGCTTTGCCAAGATAGCTGCCAAGTGGTGAGATGTGCTTCCAGAAGAACCTTTAAAAATATTTGATACTGATACTGATACATAACTAGAGTCACACTTTTTCTTCTAGAGAGTTACTGTATGTGACCATGTTTCTCTATGAAGCCATTAAAAGTTCTCAGATTGTCTTACTATTATCTAAACACAAAAAGACAATTCAAAACTTTTGGAAATCATAAGGGTTCTTTAAGGAATGAGAAAATAATGTACTTCATAGTCTTCACTGTCTGTCAGTAATTGTTTTTGATATAAGTTGCTACAGTTTTAACACCCATTATGATGCATGCTTCAGCCCATATTTCCTACAGTTTGAGAACTGACTGATTACATAAACAGATTTAAGTGTTTCCAGTCCTCTTTCATGCACTACTGAATCCTTAAAAAAAATTAAGTATATCAAAACCATATATTCAGATGTGAAAGAAAGCAGATGATTTATTGATTAAACTTAAAAACAGCCCTTGGGAAGATTCAAAAGTAAAGGAGCCTTTTTGTCTCTGCAGAAATGTGAGGGGTGTACTCATTTTTGTCATACACTGTAGTGTGCTAACACACTCTAGAGCAGACCTGGACATTGTATGGCCCACTAACAAATACTCTTTGCTAAAACTCCCCAGCACAGTGGCATGGTGGTTAGCACTGCTACCTCACAGCTAGAATGTCTGGGTTCCGATCCACCTTTCTGTGTGGTTTTTTCCAGGTACTCCGGTTTCCTCCCACGGTCCAAAGACAGACAGCGTCACTTTGTTCACATTTGCTATACATGGGTGGTTCACTGATGCTGTGAGTTCCTGATTTTGAGTGCGCGTGCGTCTGCACTATCTGCTTATGGCTAACGTAAAATACCATCTTTCACAGAGCTTAATGATTTGCAGTTAACTCGAAATTTCAAGTATTTTCTTGAAATTTTGATTTCTTAACTAGAAACTTCAAGTTACGGATGGCTTTTTTTTTTCAGTGGAGAAAACAAGCTTCCATAATAAGGTGCAAAACATTAATCACATTGTTGATGTTGTAAAATAGTTAACCTCATTAGAACAACACTGAATCAAAGACAGGTTGTTGCACTTTTGATTAACTACTGGCAGAATATGGCTGGATTTTATATTCTTCTCTTGAAAGAGGAGACTTTTACACACATAGGATCTACGGATCCACTTTCATATGTGAACAAACATTCTCAGATACAGATCCTCTCTCATAGACCATCACCTGCGCTGTACTTCGCATTTCCACCTTAGACACTGAACCTGAATTTAATGCACTTGTACAAAACCCAAGACAAACTCATTTTTGCTCAAGTAACTAAGCTACAAGCAATATAGCAATAACACTTTATATAAAGTTTTAACTTTATTTTGAAATTTTGCGAAAACATGCACATTTTGTTCACAGTTATTTTTGGGAATGTTAAATTGACCTGAATGAACTTTATAGTCCCACAGTGGAAATTTTTCTTGGATAAACAGTGCTATACGGTTGCATTTGCCTAGTAAGAGCCCGTTTTTGCACTAATTTTTCACATAAAAATTAGCATTGATTAAATTGTGATGCCTCTTCACATTTTCATTGCCTTATTGTAACTATTAATCTACTCTTACCAGTAGCAGAGATAATAAATATGTAGTAAATAATATAATTTAAATAATACAAAGAGATAAAATTCATATTGAGCAGAACTGAGTGGAGCTTATAAACTTTCCCAGTTTCTCATGTGGACACAGGGAAAATGGACCCTGGTCCAGAGGTTTGATTTTGTCAGTAGTTATTAACTTTATGAGCAGCACCAAGTTCACTCTATGAGCTATCACGATGTTAGCCTAAACAAGTTAACACTATCCTTTGAGTAGAGCCTTCCTACAATAAATCCTACAATAAAAATAAATTTCTAGTTAAGAAATCATAGTTCATTAATAACTAGAAAAGCTGTTGAATTCTGGGTATAGATCACAATGTGTAACTTTGAGCTTCTCAAATGAATTTACAGTGTTTTCTCTTCTTCCATTTAAATTGTATTTGTTTTATTATAATCTTTTCTATCTATGTGTTATAATCTGATAACATGGGGCTTAAGCACCAATCTCCAGCAATGAAAATAAAGCTAAAATGGAAAATAAAGTTAATAAAAAATTAGTCTGTCTCCAAAAATGTATTAATTGATACAGACCCCATACCAGAGTGACCAGAGTGATATCAGAAATATAATGCCTAGTACTAAAATTTGTTGTGGCTTCCTATAGCTAACTCAAACATAAAATATCATCATGCATGATTCTTGTTATGGCATTTTTTTATTTATTATTTTTACTTTCTCTTTTAATAGAAAATACATATGATTGTTGCCTACTTTTACAAGAAATCTACATTATACTTTTATCAGTAAATAGGTGTAGAAAAACTTAGCTAACTTGCTGCTGGTTTGTACTTAACCTTTAAGAGATACTGCAAGTCACACATTTTAAGTGTACAAAAAATATGTGACCCTAATATTATGAATTCTATTCAAAAAAGATTTTCTCTATTACAGTGAAATCCTCTCTTAAAGTCAGACCTTCTCTCAAATTTCACATTAGTGATTAACTAACTGATGAATTTCTTGTGACTGACAGGTGTGGTCAGCTCTCAGTCAGTGCGTGATTACTGCCAGACCTCAGATCAGCATAATTAGCTATAGATTAGAGACAGGCAGTGCAACGGGGCAAAGGAAGTGTTTCATTGAAATTATCAGTAAGACCTATTAAGCTGTGAACCACATGAAAAGCAGCCATTTGGGCTCTGGAGTGTGTCATGAGCTAGACAGCAGAGGTGAGAGAGAAAGCAGAGCTGTGGACACAAACACACACATCATTACTGCTTAGCTATGTGGGACCCAGCACACACCATAACCACGCAGTCCTGAAATGCTTGCCTTTGATCATTGCAGCTCTGCTCATGTACAAACACACACAAACACAGAGATGACTTTGTGAGGAACTTTGCGCCAAATGGGACAGAGGCCTGATTCACAGTGATATTTTTAGCCTGGCTGCATTTCCTTAGGAGTTTGTTCAAAAGCTTCCAAAACCTGTGTATGTGCTTTCTCGGCCCTGCTGTCATGATCTCAGCTTTTTTGTGTGATTAGTCAAGTAAGATGTGCTGAATGACCTATGTGCTCAATCATAACCTGAGTCACGATGCTGTATCAACCTCTAATGAATCGGTCTGGTGACAAAATGTGTCAGTGCTGCTCCAGGGTGGAGGGCATGGACAGGCTCTGAGTAACAGTTAATAGTCTGGGGATTTGGGTGGCTATCCTTTCTGTGTCTGAATGATTAATCTTTTGTGCTGAGAGTGTGTCGGTCTCAAAGGCCTCCTTTAGCCCCCAAAAAAGGAAAACACAACTCTGTGGTCATACCCCAAAGATACGCAAGCAGCCAACCCAGCCAGGTGCAGATGTTTGTAAGCCGGAGTAAAGAGGATGGAAATAGTCTCTCTGTCTCTGATTCATAAACCATTGAAGCTCCCCCTTTCTCAACAATTAGTTACTAGTGAATTAATCAGCAACTTAATTAGATATCAAAATTAAAGAATAACTTGCATTTTCCTAAAATTGATTTAAAGTTATCGTAACATGAATAAGAAGTGTGCAGTTGTAACATATTTGAAAATATTCATTCAGTTGAAAATATTCATTCAGTTCTATATCACAATATAGAAAACTTAAATGAGAAATTAAAAAAGAACTCCTGCAGGATGCTACTCAAAGTGCTTTGATTTGACCTT
This sequence comes from Cichlasoma orientale, assembly GCA_034780415.1. Lineage (NCBI taxonomy): Eukaryota > Metazoa > Chordata > Actinopteri > Cichliformes > Cichlidae > Cichlasoma > Cichlasoma orientale. The sequence goes on along the minus strand of JAVDPK010001616.1, from coordinate 47,934 downwards.
GCTTCGCTCTTACCCCATCTCATCCACAGTTTGTTACCTGAAGTGGGTAACAAATGAATTTCCACCTGGCTTAGTACATAATGAATCTGCTGTTGCATCATCATCTCTCTTACTCCAGCCGCCCATCTCTTCTTTACCTGGCCTCAGGAGCATGATGAGGAGTGGGGATAAAAGATCCAGACTGAAAAGTTCCACTGGTACAACAGTCAGTGGTTGGAGATGGTGGAGAACCATCATATGAAGGAGGCAGGAGAACGCTTTGTGTTTGGAGAGGACGAAGAATCCATTACTGGGAACAGAGATATCCTGGAGAGACCTGAACTGTTCTACACTGCAGGTACCAAAGTCACGAAACACACAGAGTTCATTTGTTCTACACATTTGCCCACTTTGTATTCAGCAGAAGGGTTTTACAGAGAGTAAGATATCTTAGCCGGAGCTAGTGACTGTTTTACAGCCTGGATGACCATTCAATACAATTCTAAACTAGAAGGGCACTCAGTAGAGACATCCCAAATCTTCCATCTGTTGATACTACGCTGCAATAGATACTACCCAATATTGTCGTACACCGTCATAAATTACTAGATCATGAAGACTATGAATGTATTTTACTGGCTTTTAAAAACTGTAAAATATGATTTTATATTTTTATTTTTAAAAAATGATATCCACATGAACAGATAATGGCATATATAGCCTGAATATATTTTATTCAATTTATGCCTAATGGCATCTTCTAAAAAGAGTATATGAAAAAAATGAATTGAATTGTGCACATCTATGTGATTTTTGTGGTTTGTAGCTCACTTTGTATTATTGTCAGTATTTAAATTTAAAATAGAAAAGGGACAGTGAATCATCAACAGCAACTGTTTATACCTGACTACCAAATTTCATTGAGATATATGAAAAATTCTGTGATACATGATGCTTCTAATGTTCACAACCTGTTTTGGAAGCACTGGTATTTTAATTGCACTCCCTCCAAAAGTATTGGAACAGAGCCCAATCCCTTTATTTATGCTGTACACTGAAAACATTTGGGTTTGACATCCAAAAAATCAATATGAGAGAAAAGATCAACATCTCAACTTTTATTTACAGGTATTTACATCTGGATCTGATACACAGTTCAGACGACAGCACCTTTTGTCTCAAGCCATTTTTCTTGTGACCAAAAATATGAAACAGACAAACTTAAAATAGATTAAAGTGAATAAGTTGCAGATCCTTTGCTTGCAATAACTGCATCAAGCCTGTGACCCACTGACATCATCAAACTTTTACTTTCTTCTTTTGTGATGTTTTCCAGACTTTCACCGCAGCCTCTTTCAGTTGTTGTTTGTTTTTTGGGGGGTTACTCCCTTCAGTGTCCTCTTTAGTAGGTAAAATGCTGTATAGGATTTAAGTCTGGAGATTGACTAGGCCAGTCTAAAACCTTCCACTTCCTGCCCCTGATGAACTCCTTTGCACTTCTGGCAGTATGTGTGGGTCATTATCTTGCTGCATGATGAAGGATCTCCCAATCTGTTTGGTTAGTTGAATCTTTCTTTAAATTGACAGACAAAATGTTTCTGTAGACTTTTGAGTTCATCGTACTGCTGCCATCACGTGTGAGATCATCAATGAAGAATAGACATTCAGCGCTATTTATTGTTTAAATAATCAACAGGACACACCTGGGCAACAAAACACACCTGCAAGTCACGTTATTATCAGGCTGTCCTAAAAGCTCCCTGAAAAGCTTTCAGCTGACCCAAGATGCTGCAGCCACTGTTTATTAATCAATTTCCTGGAGTTTACTTTTAAACATTTGTCACTTTAGTCACTGGGTAAAAAATAAATATACTTACTAGGATATTCAGAGTAGAATGGGAGGCAGAGCCTTCAGCTTTCAGGCCCCTCTTCCATGGAACCAGTTCCCAATTTTGATTCAGGAGACAGACACCCTCTCTATTTTTAAGATTAGGCTTAAAACTTTACTTTATGATAAAGCTTATAGTTTAGGCTGGATCAGGTGACCCTGAACCATCCCTTAATTATGCTGCAATAGACCTAGGCTCACAGTTAGAATAACATCAAAAGGCCTGGGTTCGATTCCACCTTGGCCCGGGCCTCTCTCTCTCTCTCTCTCTGTGTGGAGTTTGCATGTTCTCCCC
>JAVDPK010001616.1:14086-24907 GCA_034780415.1 Cichlasoma orientale | reverse complement strand
CATTTTAAAAGTATGCAGTCAAGAAATTATTGGTAAAACTGGTGATAGAACATCATGTAACCCATTATAAATCATGTGTGCTTATTTATTCATCGGTAGGGTTATTCAGACCGAACATTAACGCCCTGTTCACTCTCTCCTGCCTGTCAGGATACGCAGTTTCTTCACTAATAAATAAATAAATAAATACTGCAGTATTCGGCAAATGCCGAAAATCGCTTTTTGGCAGCCGATCACTTTTTGCGCACATTGTTGTTCTGAATTCAACTGATCTGCTGCCTACAACAACTTGAAAAGGATAAAGCCATTGACCGCCCCACTTACTGCCGTCTGTACCCTGGTGAAACTACTCATGCATTGATGGACTCCCTAAGATCCAGAAAGGAGGAGTCCCACTCAGACCCATTATCAGCAGTATAAACTCGGTCACCTACAACATTTCCAAACACCTCACCACCATCTTATCTCCGCTTATTGGCAATACACCCCACTACATTGAAAACTCCACAGATTTTATGAGCAAGGTCTTTTACTGAATCCAGATGAAACCATGCTGTCCTTTGATGTGGTTAAGGCATCAGAAAATATCACACATGCACATGCAGGGGGCCCTCCGCTCAGGGAGAGAGAGGCCTGTGTGGCTCCAGCTCCTCTCCCCAGCAGAGAGAGAGTCCCATGTTCTTCACTAACCAAAACATTTTTATAGTGACACTTTATCAATTCAAAAACGGGTGTGTGCTGAGGTTTTATCCAGCATAATAACAGAACATAATGGCATTTACTGTATATACTGTGGCAAGACATTCAAGGATAAGATAAACATATTCTCCTTCTGTGAGACTGAAAAGTTAATGTCTGGGACTTTCTAATGTATTTACTTATTTATTTGTCTTTTATTTGCTTCAGCCACTGTTAATTAATTCATTTCCTGGTGTTTATTTTATTCACTGAGTAAAAAATAAACCCCAACAATACCCGCAACTGAGGCAGTGCAGACAGTCAGAAAATGACTACAGGAAGACGACTCCTTACAAAACAACCAGCTTTACCCCAGATTATATTTGTGCGCTTTTAGACTTCTGCCTTACCGCAACATATTTCAAATACAATGATGGATTCTATGGACAGAAACATGGATGTACCATGGCTCCCTAGTGTCACCCAGTGTAGCCAACCTTTATGTGGAGGAAGTGGAAAGTAAAGCTCTTGGTTCTTTCAAAGGGATGGCACATAGCCAATAGGGATGCAGGAAAAAATCGATTCGAGCTCGAATCGCGTTTCTAACATTGAACGATTCAGAATCAATTCTCATTTTCAAAAAATCGATTTTTTTTTTTGCGGGTGTGCCTTCTCAGCCACCGTAGTGCTAGGCAAAACAAGTAAGCAGTGTGGGCTATGTACAGGCATGCAAGGCTAGTAGGCTACAGAGGGGTGTGTAGTGTCGTGTTACGGTGTTTGCTGTTGTGCCGCTAAAGTATGGAGGATGAAGAAAAAGAAATCCAACCGTCACCGTGGTCTTTGAAAGCAACCATTTGGAAACACTTTGCATTTTACCGTCAACCCGGCCCGGGTAAGAAAGGGCTGGGCTTGACATGACTCATGCGATTTGCAGAGATTGCAACGGTAAAGTAAAGTATTTCATGAATACTTCAAATCCCCGTTCTCACCTGGAAACACATCACCCAGAGTTGTTGGTAGAATTGGATAATCCAGTGAAGACAGCGCCAACACGACCAGCTGATCAGCGCACGCTTCACCACTAGCAAGTGGCAAGTTCTGGCAGCTAGCCTAAGCCTGCCAATTTTATTTATTTTACTACAGTTTAATTACTTTAATGTAGTGTTTTGATAACTGTGAGAAGTTCAAGTAGCTTGAGTGTCAGCCTCAAAGCTTGTTTGTACAAGTGTAAAAAATGCATGCAAGCATAAATAAATCAGACATGTTGTCTTGGATTTACCTTTGTGTGTTTACATTTTTGCAATAGGTTGATAAAACCTCTACAATTATAAAATCTTTATAAATGTACTCTGCTTTCATTCCAGCAGACTGGAGTAGATCCTGAGATCCTGAGAATCATTTTGAATCGAGAATCGTTTTTGAATCGGAAAATAATCGTTTTTGAATCGAATCATTTGGATTTGAAAGAATTGGAAAAAAATCGAATCCTGACCCCAAGAATCGATTCTGAATCGAATCGTGGGATTCCCAAAGATTCACAGCCCTAATAGCCACTGGTACAGATATGTGGATGACACCTGGGTCAAAATCGGAACCCAAGAAGTAGAAGCCTTCACTCGCCACATCAACTCAGTGGACAAATACATAAGTTTTACCAGGGAGGACACCAGAGATAACAAGTTACCGTTCCTGGACTGTGCAGTGCTTATTGAGGAAGATGGAAGCCTCAACATTGAAGTTTACCGGAAGCCCACATGCACAGACCATATCTTCTCTTTGACTCCCACCACCCACTGAAACTTGGGATGATAAGGACCCTACAACACCGGGCAGAAAGCATTCCCTCTAAGGCAGAAGGGAAACAAAAGAAACACACACATATTAAGAAAGCTCTCAAAACATGTGGTTATCCCAGCTGGGCTTTCATCAAATCAACCAAAATGCACAGGAACAGGTCAAACACAAACTAGGAAGAATAAGAATGACAAGAGGAACAACATTGTCATCCCTTATATGGCAGGCTTGTCAGAAAAACTCTTGGTTCATCCAAAGGACAAACCCCCCCAAAAACCCAGGTCTCTCCACAATTTGGTTTGAGAACTGAAGAAGCCTTTCAGATGAGAGGTGAAACGTCTTCAAGAAAAAAAAAGAGTCCAGTCGCCTTTTTTCAATCTCCAGAGACTACTATGACCTGGATGACTGAGAATCTACACAGACATTATTGTTTGTAATACTCATATTCATGTGTTTTTGCACTGCTGTCTCCTACCATCTTGCTGTCTGTACCTGCATGTTCCACGCATGGTGGAACATTTATCTCCTCGTCTGCGTTAACATAATGGTATAATCCCATGTCCCTCTGTGTGATTGGCTGCATGGTGTGCCCATCAGTTCTGCCCCTGTCCTCTAGTTTGTGAGCAGAGCTAATGACAAATTGGGGAGCTGGCTCTCATTCAATGGGAGTCGGCTCTTCTGATTCACTACCAAGCATCGGCTCTTAGAGCTGGCTCTTTTGCGAACGACCCATCACTCTACAATCAAGGCAACTGGTGACGATCTGAATGGGTGGATGAGGGCCGTGGACAAGTCTGGTCTCCCGGGCCGATTTATGGCTCGGGTATACCAGCATGGAATCCTGCCAAGAATTCTTTGCTCTCTGCTCATTTATGAGGTGCCCATGACAGTGGTGGAGGGATTTGAGTGCAAAGTGAGTAGCTTTCTACATAGATGACTGGGCCTGCCACGCAGCTTGTGCGGCATTGCTCTGTATGGGAATACCAACAAGCTTAGGCTCCCCTTCAGTTCTGTCAGGGAGGAGTTCATCCTAGTTTGTACAAGAGAACACCTACAGTACAGGGACTCAAAGAGACCGCAGAGTGTCAGGAGTATGCATCATTGTGAAGACTGGGAGGAAGTGGAAGGCAGGAGGCAGTACAGCAGGCAGAGGCTCGCTTGCATAACAAGGTGCTTCTTGGGGGGGTGGCTCAGGGGAGAGCTGGACTTGGCAGGGTGCCATCAATCCAACTCAACACAGTCAGTGGGAAGGAAAGGCACAAACTGCCGGTGTGAAGGAGGAGCAATGGACCAGTGCAGTTGCCATCCGACAGCAAGGTGCTTGGACAAGGTGGGAGCAGGCGATGGAGCAGGCGATGGAGCAGGCGATGGAGCAAAATGAGACGTGCCAGGACATCTAGAAGTGGAATCCTCAGAGGATTAGGTTCCCGATTCAGGGCCAAAGGGGACAAAATTGAAACATCAGCCTGCCCCCTTTGTTAAAGGCCACGGACCCTTGAGCATATCCCAAGCAGCTGTTCCAAGGCACTGGGTGAAGGCCGTTACTGCTGAAGGCACAATCAGGTCCTCAAGTCCATCGTGGAAGCAGTCAGCAAGGGGATCGGTGATAGCAGACCCACCATTCCGTGTGTGTGTGTGTGTGTATGTATGTGTAGACAGAGCCACGTTATTCTATCACTGCATCATCTTTGGTGCTGCTGTTGAATTATCCGTCTTTTTGTTGAGAACACTGGAGTGTCCATGGGCATATTTCTTTTATACTTTTTATTCACACACATTGCTATTGCAAGTCTAATTTTTAGTCGTAAATGTGAGTGAAATGCCCACGCTTACACGGTGACAACTGAGCACTAGAGAGTGGTGGATTAAACAAAGCATCGAAAAAACAAACAAAAATACAAAGCATCAAAGCAAAAAATTTGCATCAAGGATTTTTTATAATTGGGTTATTCAAGTTACTACATGAATCATTGCAGCCATAATTTTAATTGATACATTTAATTATGTATTTAATATTTATTTCATTTTAGCACTTTTAGCCCTCCGTAGCTGAGATCCAACTTACTATTTGCAAGTTTTTGTGTATTATGCATGAGTTTTGGTGTTTGTGAGATTTGCACACCTACTTTCAATGTCAAACGAGAAAATAATTTGAGATCATGCATGTGAGGATACAGGATATTACAGCAACACTAAATTCTAATTAAAAGTATATTATATAGACAGGTTTCTTTTTTGTAAGAAATATTTGGGGTTAAAAATTTCCACACTTTTCTTTCCCACTTCATTTGTATTTTCTACTTGTAGGTATCGGGGAGACATGTTGCTCACTACCACTGCCTAGTGTGTTCTGTCACCATCGCCAGAAAGACGGACATGATCAGCCACTTGAAACGCCATGTGAACAAAGGAGAGACTGAGGCTAGCTACTCTGGGAGCTCAGGTGTCCTGTTCGAAGAGCCAAGTAAGAAACACTGAGCTAAATTGCCATCTATAGCTGCAGTACTTAAATTAAAAAAAATATATATATATATATATAATAAAATATAGTAATAAAAAGATAATCTTTCTGCGGGGTTTATTGTGCCAACAGGTTCATCAGGACAAGCCTATGAAATCATGAAAGAACTTGGAACAAACGTTCAGCTCCTCCCGAACCACACCACTCCACAGAAGAGCGACACTTACTTCAACCGCAAGATGAAGACCAACAGGTGGAGATGAGCTCGCAGTAAAAGATATACAGTATATAGCTCTGATTTTCCTCAGTTAAGGCAGATTTTGTGGGGTTCTGTTTCAGGCAGCTGGTGTTTTGTTCATTGGCTGTTTTGGCTGAGGAGAGAAACCCGCTCGAATGTCTGGATGCTTTTGGAGCCACAGGTGAGTAAATTTACAGAAGAGTTTAATTTTATTCAGGAGCTACAAAAAGGAGGACAAAACTCTCAAGAAACAACAATAACAGAAAAAAACATGTTTTTGACATCATTTGAGTCACTTGGAGATCTCAAAAGAAAGAACCAACCACAATTCTGTGTGCAAACACATAATCAGTCTAAACTAGGGCTGTCATGATGTCAGATTTTCATGTCACTATTATGATACAAAAGCATCAAAAATAATATCAATATAAAAGGGAAAAATTAAAAGGTAATCATGCTATTAGTAAAATTCTTCTGCAATTTTGATTTATTTGTTATTGGGGTTTTTTTTGGCAAATAACTAAACTCAAAAGTGTAGGGAGTTGGTGAGTCTGTAGCCTCAACTTGCACACAAGCATACTTAAGAACAAAGATCAATTACATAGTTACATTTAGAGACTATTTCATTTATAAATAGCACATCTCCTGCCAACCTCTACTCTAACCTCATTGGCTAAAGATAAGTTTAGATGATCTGGTGGGTCTTAATCCTTTTCACTCATTCATTTTCCCTACAAAATTCATATTCATTCAACTTTTAAGTTTAGCAAATAAATAAGTCTGGAAGGCTGAATTTGAGACAACTCCTCTTCAGATTTTATCATATTTTCTGAGACAAAGTAAATTTACATTATGCCTCGGCAGTATTGGCTAATCAGCAATAAAATTCCACCTTATTTCTGCTGTTCCCCCTTTTAGGAATCATGGGCCTCCAGTGGGCGAAGCACCTTCTTAATGTCGTGAGAGTTACTATAACAGATATCAGTGAGCCATGTGTCAAAATGATCAAAGAGAATTGCAAGCTAAACAACATCCGAGTGGACGGAGGCACACGAGTACCCCGGGTGTCCGATGGGGCCAGTGGCGAGGTTGAAGGAGTGCCCATTGCTACTGTAGAGGTCGCCAAGATGGATGCCAATGTCATCATGCACCTTCGCCCTTTTGACTACATGTAAGTGTCCAGGGTATCTTTTTAAAATGACATATAGGGTTTGAAATGATTTTTTAAATTTTGAGTTAATTGCAATAAAAACGCTATGAGTCATGAAAGGGCTTAAACTATGAAATGATGCAGAAATCTTTGAGACTTTGAGAATTTATAAGTCCATGTGGACAGTTTAATACAAATGATTTGTTTTATACACTTTTTCCTTTCTATTTGACTACTTAAGGATTCAACAAAAATTTGTCTTTATTTAATGTCCAATCTCATTGTACATTCTGTATAATGACAATAAAGGTATTCTATTCTATTCTATGTGTGATACATTATAATATTAAACGTTTTGGTTATTTAATTATATTAATTATATAATAAATAATATATAATTTTGTGTAAGAGCAAGAGGGGTGGTTATTTATTTTTGGTAAGCTAAGTGTCATGTAAACACTTGGCCTGATACAAAACTGTCAGAAGCAGGTGAGCCTAGATCTCTTTGTGTAAAGATTTGTAGAAGAATTATTTTTCTGTGGAAATGCAATGTATTTAACACTTAACAATGTATTCCTGTATTTCCCTCCAAGCAATGTCTTTGTTTTGACCTCCTTACAACCCAACCATGGTATTTATTTTTTGTTTGTATACTGCTATCACCCAGGCCACAGTATAGGAGCATACATTAAAGAGGGTGGCGTGCGTTTGTTTGTTTTTAATCCTGCTAGGCTTCTCGGTAGCACAGTTGCTTCAAAAGGAGATGGATGTCTAAATGTTAAATGTGCTTAGTCATGCTTTACTTTGTGTCAGTTTAGAAGATTTTATTTGATGCTAGAATTGCTCACTTTCTATGGCAACTTCTCTAATTCCATCTTCCCAGATCTTTGGGGGTTGTCTTTTTCAGTTAATCAGGTTGACATTTTTATGACTTCAGGGCAGTTTGTGCTGCCAAAATTCAGCCATAAATCTTACTAATTAGGGGTGTACTAAGTATAAAACCCGGCAGGGTACACCCTGTACAGGTCACCAACCTGTTGCAGGGCTAACACAGAGACAGACAACCATTCACACTTATGGGCAATTGTGATATTTTTTTATTTTATTTTATTTTTATATCAAATTGAGTATTATCAATGGCAATCTTTAAGGAAAAATTAACAAAGTTTAAAAATTAAAATAAGACACTGCAATAGACATTGATCTACTTCATTTTCTTTTAGCAATGAAACTGTATACTAAAATTACAGATCCATGTTTTATTGCATACAATAAGATTTTATGGTTAAAAAGGCAAACCAAAATGACCTATTTCCAACTTTTGTAAACTGCTTTATTAATTAAATGTATTATTAGTTTTATGGTTATTATTATTATTACACAGAAACAAGAGGGCCAAGAAGCACAAATGCAAAAATAGTGATGAGCAGACAGTGGGCAAACAGAAGGTCTAGAAGATCTGAGAGTAGTTAGTTCAGGGCAATGTAGTGAAGGAATTACCAAAGTGAAAAAACAACAAAAAACTACAAGGACAACTATGTTTAAAAAAAAGCAAAATTGACCACAAAAAGGGAAGACCCAAGACAAGGAAAAAAGTGCCAGCATTTTTTGTTTTTGTTGGCTGCAGGTAAACCACTGGGACACCGTAATTAATGGACACAACAGACTTTGGCCACTTGCGTACATGGCCCATGAAAAGACCCAGCGCAGCAGACTAATTCAGGCCTAATTCTGATGTCTCATGATGTTCATGTGTGTCCTTTAATATTACACACATTTAGGACATAATGTTGCTATCTTGTGAACAGTTGGTTGTTGAATACAATTTTTTTTAATGGTATGATTTATTGAGGTCCTAATATACAATAGTTACTCTTGCACCTGACAAAAAGTATGAAAAACTAAAAATTAATACTAAAACTAACGAAAACTAAACTAAAACTAAGCATTAAACCAAAAATAAAAACTACTGAAAACTAACAAAACCACTCTTAAAAATGAATTAAAACTAAATGAAATAACTAGTATAACGCTGGACTGGCTGATGTTTGCTCCATTCTGTAGTCTGTACCTGTAGCCAATCTTGTTAATAGTCTGGCTGAGGGGGTTCAGCCTATGCAGAACAGCAATAGGGACACAGCATCTTGTTGGTAAATCCCACACCTGATGGTGACTTGTACAGTTGGCTTGAAGTTGGCCTGTAGTGTTGTTCTCCACAATCCCCATTGAGTTCCTGATGAAGGCTCTTAGGTTCCTGTTGATCTTGTATAGTTCTAGGCATTCCAGGATCGATGTGTGAGGTGTTGAGTCATACTTTCTTGTAATCAATCCAGGTTGTGCACAGGTTGGTCAGTCTGGTCTTACAGTCGAGTGACTGCTCTATTTACCAGTAGCTGGTGTTTTGTTTCTTTAGGTGTTACTTCCAGTTCTTTTCTGGGACCCGCTCATGTATTGAGTCATGTGCCTGCTCATCTTAGCTGCTATGATGTATGCGCACAGTACCAGTCAAAAGTTCGACACACTCACCCATTCATATGAGTGGGTAAGTGTCCAAACGGACACTGAAGTAGAAAATGGTTCAATATTTTTATGATGTGTCAAGCAGTTATGAATTAACTTTCTTAACCAGATGTATAAAGATGTCTAAAAACACATACAATTCTGAAGTTAAGCCCTCTTATTTATTTATATCTGGAGCATTCCTGACTGAGCAGCAGATAGTTTTAAAAGTGAAATTGCACTCTGAAAGATTCAATTGAAAATCAAAACGCATTTCTCACATCTGTCAAAAACTTTATCAATCACAAATTATTTATACATCTCCAGTTTGCTCAGCCCTATTCATAACATGCGTGAAACAATTTTACTAAGAAATGTGAAAATGTAACTGGTCTTCACTTATGCTCAACTCTCAAAAGACCTCTTTACTCTTTGCTTGCAGTTCCTGGGATGAAAGTGACCGGTACTGCGATGCAGGGGTGTTGCACTGCATGTGGAATATACCTCTTATTGTGGCCAGAGACAACTAATAAGATGGAGATTTTTGCAGTTTCTTTTGCAGTGCTATCTGACAATCATGATAGTATTAGTCAAAATGGTATGTTTTAGGATGGGCCTAACTTGTGATTAGCAAGTCAGTACTGTGTAAGTGTTAAGTGTCTCTTAGTTTCTCAGTGAGAGCTGCCCATTTTGCATCTTGTTCAGGCTCCCTTTCAAAGTGGCCATGTCTATCTTTTATATAGTCTGTGATTTTGGCTTTATCTCTGGAGAAATTTAATGAATAGAATAGAATAGAATGCCTTTATTGTCATTATACAGGATGTACAATGAGATTGGTGAGATTAATGTCATTAATCTTCATACAGTCTATGTTATGGAAGGTTTACATTCTACAAAAATTTTGTAAAAAGATGTATTTAAATTGACTCTCTTGAATTTGTCAGTCACCTGGATCCATTCGGTACAGCAGTGAACTACTTGGATGCTGCCTTCAGAAACGTCCGCAACCTGGGCATCATCTCTGTGACATCCACAGACACAGGCTCCCTTTACTCCAAGTCCCCCAACGTTACCCTGCGTCACTATGGCTGCCACATTGTACGTACTGAGTACTACAAAGAGCTGGCAGCACGTATGGTCGTGGCAACTGTGGCCAGGTAGATTCTTATTTTAATTGACTAAATATGATGTGATGCAGAGTTAAATCAGCTTTTTATACCTTCCATTTGTGGCAGAGCGGCAGCACGATGTAACAAAGGCATTGAGGTGTTGCTGGCGGTGGCATTGGAGCATTTTGTGCTAGTGGTGGTGAGAGTCCTCAGAGGTCCCATGCAAGCTGATGAGTCAGCTAAGAAGTTACAAAAACTGGTGCACTGTCAGTGGTGCGAGGAGAGAGTGTTCCTCAAACAGGGAAACATGGTGGATGGTGAGTGGCTGAAAATCACACGCTGTAGAAGATTCTTTGCAAGCTTTTAAATGATAAAGAAGGCAATTAAAGCATCTGTCACATATTTGGTGAATTGTAGCTAATTGAGCTAATAAGATGTTGAAGTCATGTTGTTATGTCTGTTTCTTCTAGACACACTGCCCTGTAACTGTCATGGAAGTCTCCCTGGAAAGACAGCAGTGCAGCTGGGACCTCTATGGTAAACTGCACATAGCAACATCAGTCTCACATGCACTTGACTTAACTGAATCAAAGACCACTCACCTACTGTGTTCACATACAGCTGTCATATTTTGGTGGGAAGGAATCTCAAGACTGCATCATTGGTGGCTGGGAACTGGTGTCATAAGCCGCCACCTCCGCTCAATGATGGTCATTCACAGTGGACTAGGGCTGCAACGATTCATCGACGTAATCGATGACATCGACTACAAAAATTTGTCGACGTAAAATTCCAGCGTCGAAGCGTCGTGTTTTTTTTTTTTTCGTATTTTTAAACCCATTCATCTATTTTGTTCCGCTTATCATGTGATTTTATAGCTGCAATACACTAC
>JAVDPK010001615.1:461765-477005 GCA_034780415.1 Cichlasoma orientale | reverse complement strand
CACACACACACACACACACACACACACACACACACACGCACACACACGCACACATCATGCGCCTCACATTTCATTTGTGCATCATTCAGTATTTTGAGAAGGTACTGTGCTACTGTGCTAGCCACTTCAAACACTTCCATTGGATAACTAGTGACTTGTGTTAAAACCCTTTCATTAACTTATGAATAGTCACTGATTTTCAAATACCCGCAAAGCTTTCAAGTGCTTCATTCAATATTTATTTGACTTTTTCCATCATACCTTCATACACTGACTTCAGACAGGCCTTTGAGTTCCACCGCATATTTCTGAAAGGTGCATTTACACTTTGCAGGTTTGGTTAAATGAAAACAAACTCTTGTGCGATTGCTTTGTTTGTGTGGTTCATTTGAACAAGTTTACATGCTGCCATCCAAACCTCGGGGCCCACCAAACATAACTACCTGCCGAAGAATAAAAGCAGCACAGAAATGGCAGTCTAATTTGAACCAGTTATTCAGTTTTCCTCTTTCTTTTTTACCTCGACTGTAGATACTTCATGTGTTAAACACGCACATCCCTTACATTATGTCTGCACCAATTGTCTCTGTAAAGCTGGTCTGTGTTGTCTTCATTTTCCTCCTGATGAGCATTGGCGTAGTTTTCATCTTGCATGACATCCTCAAGGGGGATTTCACAAAATCTGCAAATATTATCGAAATCTGCAAACATTATGTTTCTGGGGTGGGTTATAAGAACATCTTTGCAGGAGTAATTTCCAACTGCCGTGTGAGCTCTTCCAAGCATACATCCAAGCCGAAGTATGAATGTCTCTCTGTCCCACGAGATGTGATCTCTGAAACTTAGAGCAGATTCATTAGATGGGGTAATTTTTTTAAAGCATACATGCTAAACATTGTGTAACTACTTTTTTTTTTTTTTTTTGGAGTTGTTTTACCATCAAACACAAGATCATGGCAGCATCCAGACCCTCCTTTGTGGATAACAATTAGATATTTCACAAAAGACATAAAGCAGTCAATTATGAACATTCTGAATTTTAACAGCAGGGTTTATAATAGTGTATAAAAATGAAAGTAATTAAAGGAGCATCAATAAAGACAGATTGTAAGAAACATCATTCATCACCAAATGTTCTACACTTCTCTACTCATTTGTCCATTCATTCATTTAACTACTCTAAGTTCGCTTTTTTAAACATAGTCAGTTATAAAGACAAAAGTAATATAGCACAATTAATATTAAATGCCAAAGGCAGCATCTTCAATAACCAAGCCTATTTATATTCTTTTATTAATTTAACATGGATAGGTAATTGATTCTCTAACCAGTCTTCATTTTTTTCAGCTAAGCTAATAATTTTACTACATAACTTATAACAGGTCACAACTGCTATCTTCCTGAAGGATGTTTTCATTTATGTCTTAACTCCTTCATACATTTTCTAAGCGCTTTATGTGTTCTCAGCTGGTTAAAAATACCATCACATCCTGGGACTTTCCAGTGTTGTGTGTCACAGCAGTCAAAACATTAAACACAACCAATGACAACAAAGCTTAGAATAGCTCAATAAATACAATAAATACCTCAATTCAATTCAGTTCAATTTTATTTATATGGCGCCAAATCACAACAAACAGTCGCCTCAAGGCACTTTATATTGTAAGGTAAAGACCCTACAATAATTACGGAGAAAACCCAACAGTCAAAACGACCCCCTATGAGCAAGCACTTGGTGACAGTGGGAAGGAAAAACTCCCTTTTAACAGGAAGAAACCTCTGACAGAACCAGGCTCGGGGAGGGGCAGTCATCTGCCGCAACCGGTTGGGGGTAAGGGGAGAGACAGGACAAAAGACATACCTCAGTAAGGTAAAACATAAAACCAAAGAAGGAACAAATGTAAATAGAAACTAGAAAAAGTGAAAAAAATAAATAAATAAAAGAGCTCAATATTTTAAAAGTAAACTTAATACAATCAGGAGGTTAATAATTGAATATCCAACAAATAAATAGAGGTATTTGGGTATGAGGTCAGAGATGGTGACAGGAAACTGTAATGACGCAAATGAAATTTTATATGAATATAATGCGGATAATATTAATTTAATGCATTAAAGAGAAAAGAAGCTAAAATCACCTTAATTGACAAATTAACCTGCAGTAACATGTGAAAACGATGCTTCATTTGAGTAGCTTATTATTGTAATTATTCATATTGGTGCCTTGTGCAAATAAATAAATGTAAGTACTTCCACTTTGTCAGACAAAAAGTGGCATGGTGCATCCCTAGATTCATCCTCAGGGAACCATGAATGTTTGTTCTAAATTTCACTGGAATTCATCCAGCAGTTCCATCCAGTGGATAAATCATCTGATCCGAAACTCAGATGGGACCGACACCGCCTTACTTACAACCATGTCACAAGCATTGTTAAACATGTCCTCTAACTGAACCCACTCCTAAGCAAAGAACACAGCTGAGTGAGTTCTTTTTTTTTTAGAGAGAGTAATGATCTAGAAAAATCTGTTCAGAGCAACTAAATCTGATGTAATGACAATCACTGTTTTGGGACTGTCTCTGAATCTGTTCTCAAGAGCCCCTCGACTGGCTTAAAGGTCACGCTGCATACAAACCACACAACTGCCCTGTTTGTCCTTATAGTGATCTAACAGACCTCACAGAGGCCGAGAGGCTGCCACGATAGCGTCGGTTGTTTGTTTGTTTTTTAGTTTTTTTTTTTTATACCTCATCTGGCCCATTATGCATGACAACAACTGTAGCTCCTTGAAGCGACTTAATTACTCATCCATGGATCAGGTTAGTTCAGAGCTTTTGCTTTTCATTCCAATTACAATAAATAACCGTGGCGGTGGCAGTTAGATTGTTTGTGACAACTTAGTTTACATGTGGTCAGCTCAGTATTGTGCGCCCTCAAGAGGGTTTCAAGTAAATTGAGACAGTGATGGAAAGCTGCGCGCTGCCGCTTTCCGCAGTTAATTATATATTTCGTGCAGAAATACCGTGTTGCTCATTATTACTCTGCCAGAAGAGACATCTACTGTGATTTCCAGTAATAACTTAAATCTCTTCTCTTTCTCGCTCTTAATTCCTCTCCAGCCTGAACTCACACTCCCTCTATTATTTTCCTCCTCAGCTATGCCAGCAATAGTTAGCCAAATGGCATCCTTGTCATGATGTTAGGGTGATAATGTCAAGTACATATGAGAGCTCTGGGTGCGTATGACTCCGCTTAATGGCAGCCAAGCCTGCCATTAATTCACCGCTGCCCTGCCAGCCAGATGGAAAACTTTGCTGTATTGGCTGACATGACAAATAGTGACACGGACTATACTGCAAGTAATAAGGCCACTCCCAAACTATAATACAGAGGTGGTATTGACTGCAGCAGCAGCAGCAGCCCCTCCTTGTGAGTGTAAAGCATTGTCACAACAGTTACTATTAATATGCTAGTGAGGCGGAATTGAGACAAGCTGTTACAATGTGGAGCTGGGCTGAAGTGTCCTCAGGTGTTGTATAATTGAGTTAATGTGGAAGGAAAATCACAGAGCGCTCCCTGCAGAAGCGAAGGCAACAAGGACCGGTAAGCTGTGGAAAACTATATTTCCCATGAGCTCGACTGTATCTTGCTGCAAGCGAGCAGCTGCATGGCGTCGTCAATAAGTCTCAGTCTGCTGGGTACTACCCAGCTGTAAATTGTTGACAGTTTTACAAGCAAACACATCAATGAGCAGTCAAGCAACAGACAGCAGTGCTGAAGGCCCTTCCTCGATGACCCCGTGCTTATGAAGAAGAAATTATGTTTATACAGAGCTGTCTGTCTCCAAAAAGTGAAACTTCACTCATTTATATAATTAATTATCAAATGTGCTTTTTTGGGGGGGGGGGAAGAAAGCAGCTTTGAGTCGGAAGAGTCGACGTTAAGAGAGGATACATTTCATTACTTTAATTTGTCCTTCCTTTGACATTGCCTGATGCTAATGAGGGTTATTTTCTGTGGTGTCACTCCAGCTGGAATCTAAATGCAGAGGGGTATTTAAATCTTCTACTGACACGAAGCCAATGCAGCGTTTTCCCCTGGGCCTCTGCACATTTCACAGCAGTGAAGAGAACAGGATCACTTCGACCGTAGCAGAGCTTAACCATTAATGCACAGCCCTCTGATGAGAAAGGTCACCTGGGATTCTCCGTTCCATCAAATGAGAGCAGAAGTCACTGAACAAATATAATGCACCCTATAGTAGTGTTGGCCTGTTCTCCCTTTGTGCTCCTATGACAGTGTAAATTACAGCCTGGCCGCCTGTTGCACATACAAAGACACCGGACCCATTTATTTTTTTCTAAACTAACCTTTCACTCTCTCTCACTTAGCTGTCGTACACTTGCGCAGCCTCCTCTTGTCAACACTCCTGTCACCAGCTGTTGAGAAAGTTGTGGTCACAGGCAAGGCAGGGCGATCACTCATCACACTAGCAGAAGTTATCAGCGTGAGGTTTTGACTCCAGGGGAAGGGAATGCCACTTGCAGAAAGGTATACATACAGGCAGACGTACAGACAGGCACACAAGGTTGGCATCAGGTCACTTAAGGTGTGTGTTTTAGTGGCTTTTTTATGGAGTCTAAAGGGAGATGACTTCGGCTGGGTTGTGGCCCAGTCAGCGCTCTAACCTCTAGCTAGAAGCTATGGTTCTGGGTTTTTACTGCGAAGTCTGTCCAGACAGGTAATAAAGTGCATTTTACAAGCAGTCTTTAATTGAATGAAGAAGGCAAAGGTAGAGCCCTCCAGATAGTCATGAATCAAAATTAATTCCTTTATGACAAATGGAGTCTGTCTGGCATTTTCATATGAACTTTGCTCTGTAGATGTGTGGCTGTCTGGGACGAGAATAGTCATGTAAATGCCTTAAGCTAAGCTCATTGTGTAGTTTGATGAGATTTTACATAAACCATAACGGATATGCTGAGACTGGGGCGCTTCACTGTCATTTAGCTGTCATTTAGCTGTCATTCAATTAAAGTTGCACTTGTCCTGCCAATACTTTAATTACACCCTCAATAATTGTTTTCCCATTTTTGAAAGACGGAGAATATTTAGGCTAATATTTTTCATGTGAGCGTAGGGCAGTGAGTTAGACATCGATTTGAAAAAAAAAAAGTGGACACACACACACCTACACACACACGCGCGTGCGAGCGTGCCATGAATGCATGCAACTTGGTATCCTTAGGCAAATACAATTGACTTTGACTTGGATTAGATTTTATAATACCACCCACATAATACATCTGGAGCATCCGAAACCTCTTTGTCTTGGTTGATGTCACCAACAGTGAGCTGATGATGTGGGCAGATGGGGACTGTAGGCCTGCATGCATATGCACAAGCTTCACAAATTGCTTCTCAATAGCATTACATTTGAGTCTCCCTTCCCTCACTCCCACTCTGCTTTTTCCTGCACTGTTCTCTCTCCACTTTCTTGGTTTCTTCACATCCCTAAAGTGCACGCGTTCCCACTCATGTCATTGTGCTTAAGCTGTGTCAAGTGGAAGAATACGTGTGTGTTGGTGTGTGCAGCTCTGAGCACATGTGCGTGTACACATTTTTAGGAAGGCTTTGACTAAAAAAAAAAGAAAAAAACAACTTTCAACACAGATGGTTAAAGCGATGCAGCTATAAATTAGAAGTTACAGGAGAGGCACGTAGAAAAGAAGGTGATGAAAAGTGAACATTGAGTGGGTGTAGTAAGTTGGAGGAGCCAGGAAAAATATTTGGCACTAAAGACTATAACCATTTTGAGCCTTGATGAGGATGACTATTGGAAAAAAAAAGAAGAGAAAATGTGAAGAAGAACTGTTACAGGCTGTAGCAATGGCAGCGATTGTGTAGAGCCATGCAGTAAGCAGGCACAGCAGCTCTGTCACGCCTTGCATTTCTCCACGTTATGTAAACATATCTGTAGTAATGCACGCAGCATGCAAAGACTTTGAAGGATGGTGTCTCTTTTAAGCCTCACCACAGCCAAGGAAGGCCCTGATAAAAGTATAAGGAATGGATTAACCAGTGTTTATGGCTGTGATGCAAACACAACATTAACCAACTGAAGGAGCTACATTTTTGGTGGGATTACAGGATGAATACACTACGGAGAACTAGATACTATATTATAAGATTCATTCAAATGAAAAGCTTCTCAGTGGCACATATCCTCCTGAGAACTGAGGGGAAAAGTATTTTTCAATTTCACTTTTTTTTCCTGACCACTACAGAGGGCATAAGGTCTCAGGAGGATATGGCAAAAGTAAATGCAAGAAAAATAAGAATTTTCTATTTTAGTGGCCTTTGTGGATCATCAGCTAATAAGGATGCTGAATATTGGCCTTGGACCTAATAGCTGTAGCCTAATCTCTATAAGCATATGGTCAGCAGCCACTTTATTAGGTATACCTGTTTGATGGCTTCTTAACATAAATATCTAACCAGCCACATGGCAGCCACTCACTGCATTTACGCATGTGGACATCAAGATATCCTGCTGAAGTTCAAAACGGGCATCAGAATGGGGAATAAGGTGATTTACGTGACTGTGAATGTGGCATGGTTGTTGATGCCAGATGTGCTGGTCTGAGTTTTTCAGAAACTGCTGATCTACTGGGATTTTCCCACACAGCCATCTCCAGGGTTTACAGACAATGGTGTGACAAAGAGAAAATATCCAGTGAGCAGCAGTTCAGAATGGCCAGACTGCTTCGAGCTGATAGGAAGGCAACAGTAACTCATTACAACCAAGGTATGCGCAACACACGTGCGCCGCTCCTGTCAGCTAGGAAAAGCAAACTGAGGTTACAGTTCACACAGGCTCACCAAAATCAGGCAATAGAAGATGAATCTCGATTTTTGCTGCAACATTCGGCTGTTTGGGTCAGAATTCGGCATAAACAACATGAAAGAATGGATCCATCCTGCTTTTTCAGACTGCTGCTGGTGGTGAAATGGTTTGGAGGATATTTGCTTGGCACGCTTTGAGCCCCTTAGTACCAACTGAGTAAACACCACAGCCTACCTGAGTATTTTTGCTGACCATGTCCATCCCTTTATGACCACAGCGCACCCATCTTCTGATGGCTGCTTCCAGCAGGATAATGTGCCATAACGTGCCATAAAGCTCAAATCATCTCAAACTGGTTTCTTGAATATGACAATGAGCTCACTGTACTCAAATGGCCTCCACAGTCAGATCCCAATCCAATAGAGCACCTTTGGAACAGGAGGCTCACATCATGGATGTGCAGCTGACAAATCTGCAGCAACTGTGTGATGCCATCATGTCAATGTGGACCAAAATCTCTGAGGGATGTTTCCAGCACTTTATTGAATCTATGCCATTTATACATTATGAGACATGGATGTAACAAGATATCTATCAGCTACACTGGAAGCCCCCCCAAACTGGCCATTGCTCTCAGAGGTCAGGCTAGGGGTCAGCAACCTGTATTATCAAACAGTGATTTTTGAGCAGTTTTTGTCCATTATTTGATACTTTAATTTTGCACTTTTATAATAATACCATGTTTTATTGTATTTAAGAAATTATAGATCTAAAAATGATTACATCTGTTTCCTTTTTTATTTTTATTTTATTTTTGTTACCAACAAATAACAACTGCAGAGTGTATGGGCCTACTTGTTTGTGTGCAAATTAATCAAATTAAAAATACCCCACTTTGATAATAAATAAAACACATAGCAGCCAACTAGCTTTTAAAAATAATAAAAGTTAAAAACAATTTAATTTCGTTTCAATTTAATTTGACTAAAGACTGGCTGCAGATGAAGCAACAGGCAAACCAGCAGTTGGCAGTGAAAGCAAACAGTGGTTAAATTTTCTGTTTTCCTCAGTGAGTTTCATTTATTTTGATTTGGATCCCTTAACTAGGGCGACTCGGGACTAACCATTTATGCATGCACATCCATGCTAACCATTACTATTGAGGTTCTGCAAAATTAAGAGGCTAAGGCGCCAGGCGATGCACGTTTTTACAAATGGAGAATGCAAAGAGTGACTTACAGCAATAATACACAACAATTAAAATGCTAAAGAAATAACCGTTGTTCAATTTCATATTCATATAGTTGTCTGTGAAACCCACAGGGAGACACTAGAGCTGGGCATGAGAGCTGCATGTGGCTTCAGAACTGCAGGTTTGTGACCCCTGGGCCAGGCCAGGGGACGATAGCTAGCGGGTTCCCAGATATAATTCTTTTATGATAAATGGAACCCTTGACAGATACAACAACATGGACTAATGTGGTCATCTTAGGCATACAGCTCTAGCTGTGAGAAGACCAGCCACCTGCTGTTTAAGTGTTGTATTTGGGAGGGGCAGCCATTCAGAAGAAGGTTTACTTACAGGGAGAGTGGCCTTAAAGGGAGAGGAGCAAAAAGAACATGTTTCAAACAGAGGATAAACTGAGGGGCTGCTATTGGATATATAAGACCTGGTAATTGTGTAAAACTGCTCTAGTAGAGTCCAACGGTGAGACTCTTCTACAGTTGGAAATGGATATAATTGCTCTCCTTTAACAAGTCCTCAGCCTGAGTAATAAGGAAAAGGTGGGGAAGACGGAGACAGCAGGGGAGAAGTGTATCAAACAATTCAATAATCAGTTTATTGTGAGCCCTGACCCTCCTTAGAACAAATAACGTAGGGTATATAGAGGCAATTTAATGCCCTTCAACCTGGAATAATGGTAAGTCATGGTTGACTTAGTTTAAAGCTCAGACACTCATTACAGGGATGGACACTAGTCCACCTCCAGAGTATCAACAGCCACCACGAGGACTTAAATCAATAGATTCAAGGGCATCAGTGGGACTGGTGAATAATAGGTTGTTTGTAACTGTGTGAAGGAGCCATAACATCCTAAAGCTTCGGAGCCAAGAGAAGCTCGTTCGACTTGATCAGATGTCTGTATAGAACATTTATTTGTCCCAGCTTGACACTCAGGAGGGGCAAAGTGGGAAGAGCATTTAAAAAAGAGGAGCGAGGTCAAGTCTGAAGAGGGTTGCGATAGTTATTCTGACCTGAGGCGCATCAGGTAAAGAGGTAAATTAATGAGTAAATGAAATAATTAATGAAAAAATAATCAACTGATAAACTGCAGCGATAAATACCAACACTAGAATAATGTCCAAGCAGGCAGATGAGTTAACCTTTTTTGAAGCAGCGTTTTTCAGTCATCCGCTAACAAACAACCGTAAGCCATTATTAATGTGCGTTTGATGCGAGGCAGACACACTTGCAAAGGCGAGCGTCTTTGCGACTTACATATGAAAGTCATTCATTTCAATCTGACCAGTTAATTCAGTCTTTCTGAGGCTGAGCTGGGGGAGAAAATTATGGCAGACACACTGATAGATTACGTGATAGATCAGAGCGTGCAGACAGGATAAAGTCCTTATCAAAGACACAGAAGAAATGGATGTAAGCTGAATGTCAACTTTATCACTCATTCAATCAAAATTAGAAGTAGATAATATTCATTAACCCCCCGGTGAGATCACAACAACAAGGAGAAGGAAGAAATGTTATAAATCAGTGTGGAGTTTCTGGAAACTAGAGCGTCACAGTTTTTTGTTTCGTTTTTTTAAAAAAAAAATAGAGATATATAATTTATTGGTTTCACACTGTTTCCTACAGGGTGGTGCGGGCTCTAAGAAAACGATAATATGCCAACTAGGAACCCAAACTAACAAATTATATATACAAAAAAATTCAGCTGTTATTCTGACAGTTTATTACAGGCATATTTACCACACAGAAGTTAGGCTGTTTTGTCTATTTAGTGAGCATCTGTCCACGAGCAGGCTGCTGGTTATTTGTCACAGACACTTCTGAGTATTTACTAGTAGCATACAGTAGATAAGAAAAATATTTGTATTTTTCACAAGTGTATTTGTGAAGAATACCTCAGGTGCATTGAGCAGTCATGCATTATTTTATCCAGTACTTAGAATAGAACAGAATAGAAGGCCTTTATTTGTCATTGTACAGAATGTACAATGAGATTGGCACTGAAACCGGAGTGGCCTTCCAAACTGTAGAAGAGTCCACACTTAAATATATAAAATAGAATATGTATATATAAAAATAAATAAATAAATACCAAAGCCACATGCAGATATTAGTGTGCTTTTTTTCTGTTGTATTTAAAGGTACCACATGAAATTTCTGGACTCTAGTAGAGTTCTTTAGAGCCATCCGTCTTGGGTATGCTCATGTGGACGCACATGTGAGTGCACATTTGATGCAATACACAGTACTACCAAAGGTGTCACACTATTGGACTGATCTACAGATTATGGCAATGTGTCAACAAAGTGCAGCAATGCACCAATCGGCAACCTCGGAGCTGAAAAATAAAGTTAACGCACAAGTGCCAAAACCTGCAGTTCCTTTAGTGAACACTTGAGGCTGGCTCCAAAAAGCACATCAAATATTTCGTTGTTTTTTTGTTTTGTTTTGTTTTTTGTTTTTTGTTTTTTGTTTTGTTTTTACCTCTGCAGATAGTTGCATCTCTAATTGCAACTCAAAGAGGGGTGAATTTTCTTTTATAACTCACGTATTTAGATACTGGCATTGGGGCACGGCTACTTTGATTGACAGGTTGCTGACGGAGGGAGCTGTAGCCGATCAGTATGAGTGTTATAAAGGTGGATGTTAACAATGCCTGGGGGTAGGTCATGTGGGAGGACACACTTTTGGGTTAGAATCACAATCCATGACCTGAATCACAGTTCTCCCCACAGATTTATTTTAACTCCTCTGATCACATGATTAGTAGTGCATATGACTGCTCAGGCCTAGACGCTGGTTAGCAGTTGCTGGGAGAAATTGATAGAGACCATTGATCTTCGAAGTAAAAGTAGTACCTTTTGAAATTTGCTGGTTGCAGCGGGGAGGCAAAGCTTGTATTCTGAAGGCGAATGGTCTCTGTTTCTAGTTTGGGCAATGCTTTTTAAAGTGTGATTACCGCTTGGCAAGTCGTCGGCAGACAAGTTGGCATCTTCTGTGCAGACTATGGACTACTGTGGTAATCTGCTAGCGACCAAATCAATCACAAGGAGGTCTTTGTGACCAATTTCACCTGGTGACAGCCAGCAACTTCCAGCACCCCCTCACCAACTGGTTGAGGAATAAAGATATCACGGGGTCTCGCTAGCCCACGAGACTGAGGTCTTAAATGCAAAGTCTGCCAATTTAGCAAAAAGGTTAAAGAACAAGGACAATTTTCCGCATCTTGTTTTCCTTCTTATTTTACTCTGAAAGTTATGACAGGAAGTACTAAAATCTAGCCTTCAGGATTCTTTGAGGATGTTGCTCGGCTTGCCACTGCGTCCAATGAGCAATGTCCTAAATGTGTCACAAACAACTGTTGCCTTTTGTTTAGTTCTGCTCGTTACATTTTGTCTATTTAATTAATGTTGCAGTGTGTATGATTCCTGTGAAAAGCAGATCATATGCCACACACGTTCGTTATGGTAACAATTAATGCAAACATTGTGTTGTGTGTAACTTTAAGTCAGATTTCATACACAATATAACAGTTAAATAGACCAAACATTATTTCATTCCTTCATAAATATTTTAAAATTTTGTTGTACAGTAGCTTCAGTTCATTTTACATCCCTATTGCCCAGATTTTGTTGGATTTTATGGCTGATTCATCCGTTCACTGTCAGAGGTGCTAATAGGGTGACGATGGCATCATAGGTGATAGCGGGCGTGTATCACGTGATGCCTTGTTGGTCAAACTCCAGCTCAGATTGTCACTGGGCTTATCCTTCATCTGAGACAGACGTGGGCGGCTGTCCTCTCGCTGTGAAACAGGCTCTGTCACGGCACAACGGTGTTGCAGCTGAGCCACCGAGAGCATACAGGGACGCAAAACCGGCACAACTCCCTGTAGCCTACAGGGGATGCAAGAGACACTCTAACCACAGGTGCTCTCCACCTGTCAGAATTTCACTGGTTCCTTTACACATCCCAGTGATTGCAGCACATGGGGCTCCAGGTTTCACTGTGAATTGGGAGTCCAGAGCCAATCATCCACAAGGTACAGCATGATATCAGAAAGTTAAACTTAAGAACACAAACAATAAGCAAACATGAAAGTTTATACTGTCATCATCATTGAAGATGCAGCAAATGAAAAAAAAATAGAATAATTCTATTCACCTGCTGTCATTAAGCAGATAAGTTGACTTTATTAATCAATTTAAGATTCCATTGTTGTTACTTTGCTGCGTTTGCACAAATCACATGACTGAGGTAGGTATATACGTACCTACTCATAAGCATATGCTGGTCCAGGTGTGAAGCATAGGAGACACAGGGAATATGTAAACACGAAGAAACAAAGAAAGAATGTGAGGAAAACAAAATTAATGGGGAAGAACATGAAAAAATAAAACTTGATTTCTGTGAAATCAAAAGCATCCAAAGAAAATTGACCAACAAGGCAGAAATAGGACGAATCAGCAAACTATAGGAGGTATTTGATAGCAACCCGATTCAAAACTCTGAAAACACTTCTTTAAACGTGAGTGCTATAGATATAAAATGACTTTGCAGGGGAAAATTAATTCGGAAAAGATTTTCAGTAAAGGAACGATCAGGACATATTTGACATTTCCAGAAGAGCCGCTTTGTTTTCTGAATCAAATACCAATTTACACCCACCAACTGGCTCACATTGTTGTCTGCGAGGAGGAAAGAACTGTCAATAATCTGCCGTCCATCCTATTTGAAGTGGCGTTCCTTCGTGAGCAAATACCTATTGAGCCTCGCCAGACTGCCTGGCTTTACAATAATGTGATAAAACATGCCAAAACAGCAGGTCATTCTTTGAGCACTCCACAGCATTTCTAGCATCCAGCTCTGCGCGCACTGTGTTAAATGTCACCTCATCAACTGCATTATTTACCTGGAACTGCAATCATTTTTCATTTTATCCACATCTCGCCTGCCGAACGCTTTTTAGGCTCTTCCCACACAAATTATTTTGTGCATCTGAGCAAAGGTGAAATATTTATATTGCGCGCCTTCCACGTGCATGCCCTGTTTGCCGACATGCAGTCTTTTATTTTGAGACGTTAACTGCAAACAGTGAAAATTATCTGAGCTCAGAATTAAGCCAGAAGGTGGATGGAAGCAAATTGAAATCCTCAGTATTACAATATACCCGGAGGTAAATACCATCTTTGCTGTTACACACAGATTCTGCCTCAGAGGGGACAGACTGTAAAAGACATCTGAGTGACATCTAAGGATTACCCTGCAGCTCAGGGGATATAAAGAGGGCAGAACCCAGGCTGAAGTACAAGAAGCAGGCACTTTGAAGTGGCAATTAGGCTATGAGCTTTGCACCTAGAGCTTCCAAGGCACTGTCCGCTCCACCTCAGTCAGTACATAAAGATGAGGTGTGGCAGCTTTGCTGACTGGACGCTGCTCCAGTTCCGCCTGTCCAATTAGCAATTTCTTCTACCCCCGAGGATTGGTCCCTTTCTGCCTGGCTTAGCTCGCTTCATGTGGACCAAATCACCTATGTGCATTTTATCACTCTGTGCTTGTTACACTCAGTGCTGCTCTCCATACATTCCATGCAAAAGAGTCTGCACTTTGCTATTCTCTGCAAGTTCTCCTTAGTCGTCCACATTTAACCTCCTACATGATGCGTTTTGTTGTCCTGAAAGGGTTTATTGCAGGCTCATTTACAACATCCCCGTCACCACTCACACCGGTATCTAGTGCCATTTATTTTCTCTTTTATGTGCGTATAAAAGAGATAGCCACTGAAATCTGAAGCAAACAAGCGACTTTCAAGTTCAAGAGTGCTCTGACTTCTAAAAGCTTCTGATCAAAGGGTTCAATGGCTCGTTTGGCTCACTTGTCAGTTTTACTGAGTGGTGCCATTTTTGACCATCCGCCATTTAAGAGTGCCTTTTTTTTATTTGTTACTTGGTTACAAATGGTAAAGATTACATCATATGTTAGCTGCCCTCATTTAAAGTCAAGTGGAAACCTTATTCCGGCTTCAGCACACAAACACTCTTTTATCGTCCACCTCACTAATGCATCACCTGCAAGAGTATTTCAAGCTAAAAGTTTTGCCTTGTTCAAGGGGAAAGATAAATTGAATTTCCTGAGTGCTGTGATAGCTGTGTGCTGTTCGGGCTTCTCCTACTCTAATGATGCCTCTTTTTCTCCGCAGCCATAACACTGAAGATTTGCATATCTCCATAATGCTGCAGAAGCAATGTTTTTCCTTCTCTTCATCCCTCAACCTGTGTCCTATAGCTCTATATAGTGTTTTCTAAAAAGGAGCATATATTCCATGAAGTGGAAAGCAGAAGCCAGCTGTCCATTACTGAGAGCACTACCATGGCCTCTTTGGACTGCATTTTAGTTGGAAGCTTTTTACTCCCTTAGCTCTCATGACTGACACAGCTCATAAAGCACACACCCCCACACTCTCCGACCTTCAGAAAGAATACAGGACCCTACATCAGCTCCTGGCTTTCACAGATCCACCTGAGTCTCCAACCTCTTCACAGTTCAAAACATCTGTCAGTGAGCCACTTAGCTCTGATGCTACCAGAAGCTGTAGCTGGATACCAGTTCAGCTCTCCTTATTTAAGATCCATTGCTGCCTTCACTGATGTCATGGTATCTAATGGACTCATCTTTATTGACCTCTCTGTGAATATACAGTAGCAGAGTGTATAAGGCATCTATTTTCGAACTCTATGAATAGAGATAATCATCATTCAGGATATGGGTGTGTTTCGCTGACCCTCTTATGCTCAGGGGGGCATGTTTGCGCCTCTTTACCATTAGTAGTCTGCCTGTTGATAAAGATAGATGGATAGATAAGTACTATTATGCTGATTATATCTACTGTATCTGTACAATCAGTGCGTGCTCAGTCAAGCTGGATCGAGCCTTTTCCAGTCTGGGCCGTAGCCGTCATCAGGAGATAAACTCGCGCCGTGTCCAATGTTTAAGCTGTTTAGGAGTCTTATCTTGTAGGTGATATAGGTTTCCATCAACCACATAGAGCAAAGTTCAGTTCCCACTGGTGCTACCTAACACACACACACACACACACACACACACACACACACACACACACACACACACACACACACACACACACACA
>JAVDPK010001615.1:443009-457015 GCA_034780415.1 Cichlasoma orientale | reverse complement strand
ACACACACACACACACACACACACACACACACACACACACACACACACACACACACACACACACACACACACGCGCTTCACTAACAGATAGACTGTAGCTTCCAGTCACATTTGTTGCCACCCTATTATGCTTTAGTAATCAGAGGCTTAAATTAACATTGCATGTTTGCTACAAAAACACACTTCAGAGCATCAACAAAAAAGGACAATGTGTGCAAATATTGTGAAAATCTGTGCAAATATTTCGTGCAGTCCGGCTTAGTTGAGAAATTTCTCTTACAACAATTATTTATGAAGATATATTAATCATGGAGCGACAATTCAAATACTGCTTTGCAAGTAGTAGTGCTAACTCCTACACTATCGAAATACATTAAACTTTCAAGGATATTTATGTTGCTATAATTGTATGGAAGGAATGCTGAATAACTAAAAGGACGGGGCTGAAAGTTAGCTAAAAAAAATAAAGCCAAAGGTTTGCGATTCAGAACTTGCAGGAAACACAAATCCAACTTTTCCACCTCACAAGCTAGTGTACAAACCCTGCTGGTCCCAAGCCTGGATAAATAGGAGGATTGCATCTGGCATAAAAATCTGTGCCAAAGCACACATGCAGATCAACATGCTGCGGGAAATGACAGAGGAACTGAAAGCTGTAAAGGCAAAGTTTACATTACTAGTGCTAGAATGTTTTTTTGTTCGCTCAAGAAGAATTTTTAAAGGTAGAAATTGATGCTGTTGAAGCTGGAATTTTACTGTCAACCTCACAGGAATATTGAAATCAGGGGAATAAGAAAATAAGAAAAGCCAGAGTTCTTGTAAACAACTCTGAAAACTCAGAAATCTATTGAATCATGTTGCCATGAGTTTTCTCAGTGCTTTTTTTTTTTTTTCAAACTGTGTAATATACAGTATACTACACTATTAGGTTGATGATGCTAATGAAGTGTAAGTAGTTGTATTTCTATATCTGCATTAGATCTCATTTTATCTAATATTGTAACATGATTAAGTAGTGGGTGGGGTCCAGCAGTTATCATATTGGTTTGAGATTCTTCCAGACGTTTATCAGAGGATGATCAGATGGTTACTAATGGAGCAATGAAAAAGAAGACTTTCATATATTTGGAGTCATCTTTGTGGTTTTGTGGACAATGTGACTCTATTTTAGACTCAAACAGTTATGCGATGCAAACTACTATGTAAAAAGTTTAGTAAGAAATCATCTCTTTAATGGGCCTTCTACCAACTTACAGACATTTGCAACATAACATGGCAACAGATCACTGATTTAATGATGTCACAAAGTGAAAATATTTAAAATAGTTAGCTTAAACTTTGGCTAATTAAATCATTAGCTATCAGTATGGTTTAAAAATGAAACAGAGCTAAACCTAATGGAGAAACTGTTGCGATTGTTTGCTAAATATGAGTACCTGCTAATAGAGTGTTAACTGATGCAAAATGTAAGGGATAAATGGTTGAAATAGTTAGCCAGGATTTATAGTTATAGTTGGCTGAGACAATTCGCTACCAAGCTCATAAACGGTAAGCTGAACATTCTCGCTAAAAGCAAACAGCTGAAAGTAATCCAGATCCACTCTAAAATGAATTCAGATGAGGGGGTGTTGATGAAAGGATTGCCGAGTCCGTGTGACAGCTTGTGTGAGTACATCAGATGAAAAAGGTTGGGAAACGCTGTGGTAAGGCACTAATTAATCTCCTAAATGTTAACATCTCAGCATTAGTAAAGTGTGCTGATACAGGATCAGTACCAGTCCACTCGATGGGGAGAACCAGATCAAAAAGACTGACCTCTGACAGAGGGCATGTCATCGTGATTATGTGGTATGAAATGTGATTGATTAAAGGGAGGCAACCACTCATTAGACAGACCAAGCTCTACGGGCTGGTGGCGCCTCAGTTGGCTGATTTTTTTTTTTTTTTATGTCTTTTAGATTCACATGCCTTTAAAGTTAATTGATTTCAGGTTCATCCTGTGCTTGTACAACCGAGGAACACAGGTCACCTATTTCAAATTTATTGTTGGCTCCGACTCGTACTTGTTTGAGCTCAGCATCACACTGCTGTTAAACTTATTGGTCCACAGATGGCAGAATTTGGCACTGCAGCAGGCTCCCAGCACCACATGCCTCAATACATAATATCATTTGTATCACCAGCAAGGTGACTGTATCTAGATTACTCCTTGATGCCATTACAACATATAGGGGGGGCAAATGATCTGTGCTGAAATGCAACAGAGGTACAACACAACACAAGCTTTCCATTGTTTGCTTCAGTGGAACATCACATTATATTTGATATTCCACTTTAAAGTAAATGGAGCAGTGAATGACTCCCAGTTTTCTGCTGTGGATGGAGGTAGTTCTGCTGCCACTACCTTGGAAAGTCCCTGAGGTCCTCTCCAGAGCAGTGCTGTAAATGGATCTTATTTCCATCCTGTGATAGTGCTGTGCAGCAGCCACAGAGGAGCAGGAGGCTGGGATATAGTGGGCCACTCTTTCGGCCTCATGACCCTGTGAGGCCAGCTGTCAATCACATCCTCACACCACAGTTAATGTAGTTTTTATTTTATTAGTTATTGTGTTTTCATGTTGGACATTTTAATCTATAAAAAAATTTTTCCTCTCTTCTCATGTGGCTAGCTTTCCAACTATAACAAGAATGAAGAAGAAGAAGGCAGTCAACATCACTCTTATTTTAACTGGACCTGGTTTAAATTTCACCTTGTTGTATGACAATCAGGCTTCTGTTTTGATATTTGATAGATTGTCAAGAAACAAAACTGGCCATTTTTTTTTTTAGGTATACCCATTCATCTGCATTTAGGCATGTTGACATGGTCAAGATAGGCTGGTCTGAGTATTTCAGAAACTGCTGATCTGCTGGCATTCCCCCACAAAACCGTCTCTAAGATTTACAGAGAAAAACCCAATGAGTGGCAGTTCTCTGGGTGAAAATGCCTCGTTGATATCAGATGAGAATGGCCAGACCGCTTTGAGCTGACAGGAAGGCAACAGTACCTCAAATAACCACTCGAGCATCCCTAAAACCAAAGCACATCAAACCTTCAAAAGCAGATGGGCTACAGCAGCAGAAGACCACGCCTGTCATCCAAGAACAGGAAACTGAGGCTATATTGGCTGGTTCACCAAAGAGAGAGATATATATATATAGAGGACTGAAAAAGCGTTGCCTGGTCTGATGAGTGTCGATTTCTGCAGCAACATTAGGATGGTACTGTAGGGTTATTTTGGTGTAAACAGCATGAAAGCATGGATCCATCCTACCTTGTATCAATGGTTCAGGCTGCTGCTGGTGGTTTAATGGTGCGGGGGATATTTTCTTGGTACACTTTGGGCCATTAGTACCAACTGAGCATCATTTACACACCAAAGCCCACCTAGGGGTTGTGGTGGAACGGGAAATTCACACCATGGACATGCAGCCAACAAATTTGCAGCAACTGTGTGGTGCCATCGTGGCAATATTGACCTGAGGAGTGTTTGCAGCACCTTGTTGAATCTGTGCCATGAAGAAGTTCTGAAAACAAAAGGGGGTGGGCCCAAGCAGGTACTTACAAGGTAAGCTACAGTACCAAATTCAGGATTTCAGGTATTTGATATGGCCTTTGTTGATCAAGTGATGCCCATCCATCCATCTTTTTATCCAACGCAGGGTCACAGAGGGCTTTAATGCCAGTAAATATAGAGCCAAACGCACGACTCAGCGATCAGAGACAGTTTATCTATTAGGAAACTCAGGAATCTCAGAATTGGGATTTCTGAATGGGTGAGAGATGCTTCCTTACAGCAGCTTCACGGGGAGGCTGTGATGAGGGAAGTGGGCAGGCCGGAGGAATCAGGAAAGAGCTTAAAGGCCAGCATTGGAGAGTGGTCCGGTAAACCTCCGGCCTGCCCAAACTGGTGAGTATTTTTCCCTTGGCAGGTGGTGACCAGCTTGAAAGTACAGGTGAGTTGAGTTTGCAGGAGTGATCCAGAAAGTTTCTGGCAGAAACTTTCCACAGGGCAGGATTCAGAGAGCTGTCTTTATACCAAGCAATTCACTAGGGAAACCAATGAGGAAAGCAAGGTTAGGAATATCATGGAGCAAGGAACTGGGAGAAAACACTGCAGAGCCTGACCACCACCAGTAAAGCGACAATAATCTGGCAGAGTGTGGCAGCTTGAGCTGGTCTTTAAGTACTGCATACTTGATGAGATGATGAGAAACAGGTGCAACGGCCGGCGCGCCAGAAACCTGGAACGCCCGCCCACAGGCGGGAAAACCAGAAAAGCCAGCCCACTGCTCCACCTGAGAGGTAACAGAGAGCGAGAGAGAAAGGAAAACAAACCCAGGCCAGCCAGGACTGCGACAGTTATTCATAACTTTGATATGACGGTTTTTGTCAAAGGCGTGATTTAAGAAGAAAAACAGGTGTTATAATACAGTGGCATTAATTTGTGACGGCAAAAGATGTTGTGAAAACTTCCTAAGCTCAAATAAACAATAAACAATAAACAAATTTGTCTAAATTGACAAAAACTAAAGGTATAAATTTGTTTCCTCTGTGTTTAAATTCTCTAAGCACAGAATATTGTTTAAATTTGGATTTTATTTTTATTTAAATGAACTGTTTTACCTAACTATAAAAACCGCGCCTCAGAAGCAGGATGAGCATCTCACTGGAGATGTAACTTTGCATGCTTATGTTGTTTTCTTATCTGTACATCTTACACTGTTTACATCACTGTGTTTGTGTGTGTGTGTGTGTGTGTGTGTGTGTGTGTGTGTGTGTGTGTATGCAGTGGCGGGGGTTATGCGGAGTGGCATTAAGATGTTAATTAAGGCCTTTGTAGTCTTTGGACCACTTATTTTGAGAAAAATGTCAGCCGCCCACTGGTGTGAAACCACATTAAACGCAGCTGCTTAATGTACAAAATAATTAAGTGTGACTGAGATGAATGGCGGTCATTTCCACTGATGAGAAACGAGTTATTGATAACACACTGCATTTTGACGAAGCGCAAAAACTACTAATCTTGTTCAGAATCATTTGCCCGCATTATATTATCATCTTCAGAATTTCTCTTTTATATACGTGGCTAACAACCATGAAGGCTTGGCAGCTGTATAATGTGTTCTCACGTAAGTCGTGCCACAAAAGGTTTCCTTGTCCGCTCTTAGCTGGAGCTCTTTATCTGTTATTTTTCCGTGGCAGTGCTTTATTGCCTGAAAGCGCGAGTGGAGTGTGTATACATTATAATTTGCTTTACCACGGTAACTTTCAACTAAGCCCTGTTATTTAAAAATACATGTTATATGTAGTATGCTATGCATTCACGCAGCCTTATTCTCTATTCACATAAAGCTGTCATTAGGTATGTGCCCAGTGTTTGATGCTCATTTTATCTAAAGCTACCACAGGCCAGCCCGTGTCTAAAGCTCTAACTTTTGATATTTCTGAGTGTACTCTTCGACAGTGTCAGCTTTCATAAAAACAAATGTTTGCCTGAAGCTTCACGTGTCAGTTGCGAGTGGGCCCATGCCACTTTCGGTTATGATTCATAGGTTAATAGACAAGACATTTTGGGCGAGTGTTGCTTTTGGTGTTTTAGATCTGGCAACCAGTGCAATGGGTTTTATTAAAAAAGTCCTCATGTGCAGTCATCCTGAAGCCTCCTCCTTGCTTAGCTCCCTGTTATTCGAGCCCCCTGGAAGCATTACAAATTGAATGCGTCTCCTTAGGCTGTCTGTTTGCTCATGGCTGTTTATAGACTTGTTGCCATTAATTTTTTAGAATATGTGCTTATTTATTTGTATTTTAAAGTAATCATTCTGCACTTTATACAGATAATATTGCAGTGACGAGCTCCGGTGTTGTGGGGTTGATGCCTGTCAGCGGGGGCTTGTGTTGTAGGTGTTGGGAGAGATTTTGAAATATCAGAGGTGATGCAGCTAACATCTGTTTGGGCAGCAGTGGCTGTTTGGCATTCAGAAACTCTCCGCCTGCTCCTGTGAGCCCTGTGCCGTTTGATCCGTGACATAGTTGTGAGTGAGGTTGAGATTGGACCTGACCACAGTCACAGCCTGATTCAATCCCTGTTGGGCTTGTATCAACAACATTCAGCACTTTGCTTGCATTAACTGGGAGTCAGGAGTTCACAGTCGTTAATGGGATGATAGTAATTATGTTCATCAGAGAAGGGAGAAGGTGGGGAACATTGATAATTGTAGAATTTCAAAGGAGAATTGTCACAATCATCGGGAAAATTACAGTAACTGCGCGCACAGTACGAATGTGTGGATTCTTGACCTGTCACGTTCCTGCTTCTTTCTGTGTCTTATTCTTCTGCCGTTAAATGCTCCTTCATGTCAGCGAATACTACAGGTACACATACCTATGTAAAAAATGTTTTGACAGATGCTAAAAAACCCGGTGATCACTTGATGATTTAGCAGCAGACAACCATTTTAATAGTGCACTCCTCTCTAATTATGGTGTGATGTGGGTAATATTGAGCGAGCATGTAGACTCTTGCTGCCTGCTAATTCACAGCAAACAAACACAGCTGGGTGTTGGAAGGCAGCGCACTGCCAGCAGAGACAGAGAGAGTGGTAGTTTTCCTCAGTCTCCTCTCATGTATGGATTCTTCAAGAAAACCCTCAGCTTTACCCCGGGCTCAAACTTACCATTTTACTATTTCCAAATACAAAACTGTAAAATAAAGATGGGAGGGCAGTGTTAGAGCAATGACTGACATGGTTTTGATTCTATTTTTCAGTGTTGCTAAAAAAAAAAAAAAAGACTTTTTCAAACCTTCAACAATCCTTCTGAGAGTGATTGCAGTCAGTATCAGATGGTGATGTGATGCCACAGACATCAGTCAAGTTATTCCACACCTACATATTTGCTGGTTTCCCTGAATAAGTATCCCCAAATTTATTAAGTGACAGCTCAAAAACTAATAAATGAACAACCTTAGGGCTATAGATAATAGTTTAAGCTTCCTTATCCTTAATCCCCCTCCAGAGAGAAAACTCCAGCAAAACCTTGCAACTGATGATTGAATAACAGCTTCAGAGCAATGCACCGGTGAC
Organism: Cichlasoma orientale; assembly: GCA_034780415.1. Taxonomy (NCBI): domain Eukaryota; kingdom Metazoa; phylum Chordata; class Actinopteri; order Cichliformes; family Cichlidae; genus Cichlasoma; species Cichlasoma orientale. The sequence continues at coordinate 449,890 of JAVDPK010001615.1, read as the reverse complement.
AGTGATGTTATTAAATCTGTTGTAAAGCTTTTGAATTGCTACTCTACAGTATTTAATGCAACAGAATGAATCAAAACAAATGCTACATCCATTTTAGTCACGACAGTAGTCGTTGGTGTCTTCGGTCAATGTGCCATGCTTGGCAAATATTGAAAAATGACAGCAGCAGCACGGTGACATGGTGTTGCCTGCAAGCAAGAAGGTCCTGGGTTCGAATCCACCAGCTGGCCAGGGCCTTTCTGCGCGGAGTTTGAATGTTTCGGGCACTCCGGCTTCCACCCACACCCCTGAGCTGGATAAGTAGAAGAAGATGGATGGATTTATGGACACCAGTTGCACTGTTACAGCCAATATCCTTGATAAAGTACAGGGACCTAGAGAGGAAGAGGTTAAAAAAGGTTGACTCTTCATTAGAAATAAGAAACAAACTGAGGCCCCCCCAGTATCCAGTGTTTTGTTAATGTCACCTGACTTCATCTTTTGCCCCCACTCACTCCAATTTAAACACGTTATTTTAGCCCAGTTGAAAGAACTCGCTGTCTTGCTCCCAAGAGTGTGTCGCTTTAGTCTCTGATAACAGACCGCCGAACATGACTTCACCAAAATTATGCTTTATTTGCAGAACTGAGGGAAATTACCGACAAGTGCTTTTGTCATCTGCGGCAACATAAAGTAGCACAATAAAACTTGCTGTTACTCTCGAGCTGTTTTTACTGGCATTAAAACAGGAGTTGTTATACATGTGTTTCCATCGGTGATGTCTGTGAACCCATTAATAAAACTGATCGAGACAGCTGAGACAGTATTAATAAAGAACAAGAAACTGTCTATTTATTCAACCAAAAGTATTCGTTTGCTTACAATGCTGATTGTGTAATATTTCAAACATATTTGTTGATTGCTTAATTACTCTTTTTGGAGGGCCTTGGGTTCTTAGTTCCACCACGTCCCGCGCTACAACCCTTCGAGACTTCAATAATTTAATTTGTAACCTGCTCTGCTGCAGTTTGCTAAAACGTATTAGTGGATTGTTTACTTATTTATTTTTCTCTAAGTGAAGGCTCAGTGCAATTTGGGTATCTTACATAATTGCTTCATCATTGAAACTATTATGAAGTAATGGCTCAGAGCCAGACGCCACCAAGTAGCATGATTGTTGCAAACTCCCTGTCATTGAACAACAAGGGGAAAAAAATAACCTTTTTTTTAACCCCTCGTTTGAAGTATTGACTTCATTTTCTTCATTGTTTCTCATCTCGTGTCTGTGGTGTTATATTCATCACTCTTTTTGTAGCCTCCACACCTCCCATGAAGACAGAAGTAGAGTGTGTGTGTGATCCATTCTTGTGAATGAGCTGGAGGAAGAGTGTATAGAGGAGATGGATTTGAAGCTGAGCTGTGTATAAGTGTGCGTGCATGTGCATGGAAAGGCAGATGTGTGACTCAGTGCCCACCGCAGAGCGTTCGACTCTTTCCTCGTTTTCACATCCAATCCGCCCGGGACGATCTGTCACTCATTGCTTCACTCAGTTCACTATTTGCACCTGTCCCCCTCCTCCCATCTCTTTGTCTCCCATGCTGTTCTGCAGTGCCTTTGTTTTCTCTTCTTTCTGGTAGCCTCCTCTTTTTTTTTCAAATTTGATTTCTATTTTCAGCCCTCACCCCTCTTTCTGTACTGGACTCTCACTCATCATCTGTGTCTTCCCACCTTCCTGAAAATTTCACGATAGCATTGAATGATGCATGAGTTTCCTTTGATAGTTTGTCCTCCTCGCTTCACAGAAATACAGACAGTTCTGCCTTCCCAGAAATTATCATTCAAGAATACACCGCTTGCTGTGGTTTGTATGGGGAATTGTGTAAGAAATTATAAGGGCTGGTTTTATGTATCTAGCTCACGTCATATCTAAAATGTGCTTTAACAGATCACAAATAGGCTGAGGACATGCGTTCAGTACAGGTCTGTGTCAGTTTATAAAGAGACTGTGCAGAAGTCAGTGTGTAATTTACAAACGCGCCTCATGTATGTAGCTGTTTAACTAGTCATCCTGTCAGATCAGTGTTTATTCATTTGGGGACCTTTCCAATTCAGGTTAGCACTGATTATACAATAGGCGAGTGGCTTTGTTTCACTGTGTGCGATGGATATTATCAGTACAGCTGTGTGGGCTTTATCATTTCTTCTCAGCACTGTTATTGTCAACACTGGCTTTGTAACAGGTTCAACATGATCCAAAGCCACGGTGTCAGTTTGCCCGTTGGGGTTCAGTATATAGATTCTGGCACATTTGCATTTCCATATAGTCTTGCTTTGTCTGAGAATCGATCATGTAGATGTGAGTCAGTCCAGAGCCAGTCTGAATATCTGGCTGACTGCCTGCCTGTTAGTAAGGCTGCTCGATGATGGGGGAAAAAAAAAAAATCCTAATCGTGATTATCTTGGTTAATACTGAGATCACAGTTATTTAATGTGATTACAAAATGACTTTTGAAATGTGTTTTTGGAAAAATGCACTCACCAACCACTCGGTAGTTCTGGGCTGGACCTCCTTTTGCCTTCAGAGCTGCCTTATTTCTTTGTGGCATCGATTCAACAAAGTGCCGGCAACGTTCCTCTGAGATTTTGCTCCATATTGATACCATCACACAAATTTGTCGGCTGCATAACCAAAATGTAAATCTCCCATTCCCTATTGGATTGAGATGTGGAGGATGACTGTGGAGGACATTTGGGTGCAGTGAACTCATTGTCATGTGAACCAGCTGGAAATGATTTGAGGTTTGTGACATGGTGCGTTTTCCTGCTGGAAGCAGCCATCAGTAGATGGGTACACTGTGGTCATAAACGGATGGATATGGTTAGCAAGAACGCTCAGGTAGGCTGTGGTGTTTAAATGATGCTCAGTTAGTACTAAGGATTGATAAAAGGCAGGATAGATCCATGCTTTGATGTTGTTTGCACCGGATTCTGTCCTACCAACTGAATGTTGCTGCAGAAATCAGAACAGGCAATATTTTTCCAGTTTTAGTTTTCTATTGACCAATTTTGGGGAACCTGAGCAAAAAATTGTAGGGTCAGTTTCCTGTTCTTAGCTGAGAGTGTGCATTCATGTGCATTCAGAGATGCTCTTCAGGATACTTTGGTTGTAACAAGTGGTTATTGGACTGACTGTTGCCTTGTCTCTGGCCATTCTCCTCTGACCTCTGGCATCAACAAGTCATTTTCACCTAGAGAACAGCTCCTTACTGGCTATGTTCTCTTTTTCAGGCTATTCTCTGTAAACCCTAGAGATGGTTGTGTGGGAAAATCCCAGCAGATCAGCAGTTTCTGGCACCAACAGCTACGTCATGTTCAAAATCACTTAAATCAGCTTTCTTCTCTGCTCTGGTGATTGGCTTGAACTGCAGCAGGATGTCTACATGCACTGAGTTACTGTCATGTGATTGGCTGATTCCATCAATGAACATTTGAACAGGTGTACCTCATAAAGTGTGCGTGTATTTTATTTAAAGCCAAGTGTATCATATTTGATACATGGGTTTTAGTGAGGTTTTGAGACTTCTACATTGATGATAGATTTTTTCCCTGAAAAAACTAAATAAATTACACAATACATCTTTAGGCAATAAACTGCAAAAAAAAAGAAAGAAAAATTAAAATTTATGTATGTGAATGAATAAATGTTTTTATTTCAAAAAAAATTTTTTTTTCTGGCAATTATTTAATGGTTCAGGCTTTACAGGGTTATGAAATTTCTCAGTGTGTCTCATTATATTTATAATTTATATAGTATTTATTTAATTTTCTCCACAGCAAACATTCACAAATCTCCCACAGTAACTGTCCACAACTCTCAAACATGGAAAAGCCCTAACTTAAATATTTAAGGTTCTTCTTTCTTTAATCAATTATATTTTGAGATACGAATGCTTGAACCCAACCTGAGCCCTAAACCTGGGCTACCAGATCTCTGGCTTTTCATGGCTACTGGAGCAAAATGGAATAAGTGGTGTTGCAAAATTTGTACAGAACTAGAATTAATTTGGCGACCTTCAGTCTGTGGCTCCGTGCTCAGCCCGAGCAACGAACCTATAAGAATGGAAATTACCCTTGAGGTCTGAGCCAAGCCGAACCAAGCTAGCAGCTCAGTGTTTTCCTCACGATTATTTCCTGGAATGGAGAATCCTATCCTTCCTATCCTCCGCGTGTATCAGAGCATCACTTTCAGAGTTGCATTTGTTGTATTTTTGGGGGGTCGGGGCATTTCAGAATGATCTTCCTCCTTATTCCACTTGTAGCAAAGTGTCAATAGAGCTTACCCGCAGTATGACACATGTGAAACACATTTAACTGTAATGAGCTTTTCCAGAAGAATGCCCACAGCAGACCTTACTTTTTGAAGCTGCCATTATTTCCATGGTTACTGCAGGTCATGCTCTAGCTATTTGAAATAAGGCTTTTGCAGGACTTTCAAGAGGCTTCTCTGCAGTACCCAGCGGATTACCTTAAAGAGGCAATTGCCATGTAAATTTTTAGGGTGGTGCGAATGATAATCATAGTCAGAATTGGTTCTTCACTGCAGATTTGATTTGACTTTGATTAGTGTAATCAGTAGACCAAGAGGTAAAAGACCAATGGCACAATGTTCCTGAGATAACAGGAGAGGCATTCACACTTGAAATTAGTACAGCAAAACCAGAGCTTCAAAGGACAAATCTAAGCTAACCTTTTGTTTCTCTGCTTTCTGTCATCCCCTCCCTCGGCTTGGCTCAAGGGGGAGAGGAATAAGCCAGGAGTGGAAACAACAGACACTCCAGACTCATAGTCATAGTCAGAAATGGCTCTTCACTGCAGATTTGATTTGACTTTGATTAGTGTAATCAGGAGACCGTGAGGTAAAGGACTGATGACACAGTGTTCCTGAGATAACAGGAGCGGCATTTACATTTCATTTTAGGACAGAAAGAAAAACAAACAAAAGACAAGATACAGCTTCAAAAGGAGAAATCTAAGCTAACCTTTGGTTTTTATTATTTCTTTGTCATCCCCTGCTCTTGGCTCAAGGGGAAGAGGAATAAGCCAGGAGTGGAAACAGCAGACACTCCAGACTCGGCACGTGGGCGAGGGGAGAAGAAAGCCATCAAGTAAGTGCCTGGTAACTGGTATGGGTAGAAAAATCTGGTGATAATGAACTCCATTTGGTTCAGCTTCAAGTCCCTCGATGTACACTACACAAAAAAGAAAACGAGCCCTGTTGTTTTATCCCGAAGAGCGCAGTCTCTACAAGAGCATGTTTCAGAAGACATTAAATGAAAGGTTAGTGATTTAATCAGTAAAGATTAAATCTGCATTATCTTACCTGTGAAGCTTTTGGCTGGACGAGTCTGCTCCTGCACTTATCTTATTGGATGCAAGACAGGTCTCCTTTAAGTGCCGCACATCTGCATCTCTTAAGACAGTTCAGGGTCAAGTAAAACAGGGGGACCTGAGCATTCACGGTGAAATGCTTGGCGTGCCAATGCTTGGGAGGGTTTTTCTCTAACATTTCTTGCAGGGCTCAAACTAGGATTAAGGCATTTTCTGTTCTTGATAAAACAAGGCCGTAGGTCAGTACCAGAAAATGTCAGATTCATAATTCAGAGTATTCTACTTTATTCCACAAAATACCTCTGTTAACCTGCTCATCACTACTACTTTTCTCCTATAGCCTGATTTTGCTCCAGCTATTTTTCCATGTGTGCTATGTTTTTGATTTTCCGTACGAACGGTTTTGAGCACTAAAAATGGGCTTCCGTATGTGAATGTTTTCCGACTTGGGTTGTTCGAACTCTTAATTTCTTGCATTTTCTTTCTCACTGGCTCCAGCAGCATTGCCGTGCTCTGTTGATCATTTCAGCTTCAAACTCCTTCTCTTTGTGTATTGCCTTTCTCTCCTGCTCTGTCCCTGTGCTACAGCTCTGACCACTGCTGTGTGACTTGTATGACATCAGTGATTCTGCTCACCTTTTTCTCCCCTACTTTGACTGTCTGCAGTTTACCTCTCTGCCTTCTGTCTCATGTGTTCACACTTTCTCACTGCTCACGTGAAGGATGGGGGGCCAGACTTCTTAATGTTGACTCAAATGTCTTTCATCAGTGGTGCCATGCTTAATGAACAGAATGTAATCACATGCTGTGTGTATTCATCAGAGTATAATTCTTTTCTTGCTCTATCTCCTTTTCATGTCTCTGTGTCTTTGCTACTGTACATTGCTATGAAAAGCTTTGGTGAATGCCTTTTTCCTCCAGGCTGCCGTTTTATTTATTTTTTAATTTTATATATTTTTTATTTTTCAATCAAACCACCGTGGTGGCTTGTTTACTTCATGTAGCAAGATAGAAATGAATCTGGACTTGTTTTGTTTCAAACTCCCGTTTAATGCAGCTGTAAGAACAACCCTCTTCTTCGAACCGAGCCTTGCATCATCTCCAAAAGGAGGAGCGGCTGTTGCGGGTTGGTTGGTTGGTGCCAAGGCTGTCCATAGTTGTGTTGCTCTGACCTGTCTCTCTCTCTGGCCGCAGTGATCTAGACAGAGACTTTTGGAATAACAATGACAGCAGCACAGTGCAGCAGAGGTGGAGCTCCTATCCGCCCAAGGAGTTCGTACTAAACATTTCTCCCTATGCCCCATATGGAGATCCGCGCCTCACGCTCAAGTGAGTCTTGGTCCAAAGCTGGTAAGAGACTTCCCCCTGAGCAGGGCTGTAATGAGGCAGGGGCAGTGCCACTCTCCCCTTTATCCTTTCTATTTCCTTCTCTCACCTCTTTCCTTTCCTTTCCTTTCCTTTCCTTTCCTTTCCTTTCCTTTCCTTTCCTTTCCTTTCCTTTCCTTTCCTTTCC